>CABFVX010001370.1:159657-170102 GCA_902151425.1 Timema shepardi | reverse complement strand
GCAAAACAAAAGATACATTTTCGCGTTACATGTCTACCAACAAAACAATGAATAATTTAATAGTTGAGCGACAATTAACCTCAACAGGAACAAATGATAGGGATCATGGTAATAGATGCCTATGATAACCAAGAACTTGTTTCTTCTGAAAATTAAGATAAAATTAACTTCAAAGTTACATTATAAACAAAACTAGCTCTTTGATATCGCCAAATTTAGGGTGCCACAATCTATATACTAGGATTTGTGACATGAGCACTCTTGGTGGGATTTGTGCTAGGTGTTTAAAACAACCCTACATAGATATTAAATTTGGTTCTTCCGGAAATTTTGAGAAAATTAACATTTAAGTTAGACTATCCACAAAAATAGCTCTTAAGTATCACCAAATTTAAGGTGTCACAATTTTCTCTGTTGCAACATATACATTTCTTGTAAATGGTTGTTTGACACCTAAGGTGTTAGCGTGACCGTAAACTGATATACGAGACCCGTATTTGATTTCATGCGTGGCTGAAAAATCTATAATTGAGGAAGGGTAATGAATTAACAGGTGGGTACTGGATGTTAAGTCTGTTCTAGATTTAAGTTGGTTTATAATCCATGTGCTGATATATTGTAATCATTCAGTTCAGAAAGTGCACGGTAAAGGCAAATAAAGCATGATGAATTAAAAATTATGAGCGTGTTCAGAAAGCCATTATTATAATTGATAAAAAATATTCTAATACATATTATAAATTGTGCTTTCAGCCAAGGAAACGTTTGATATTTGGTAGGAAAATAGAGCAACAAAAAATGTTAGCTTTTACAACAGTAGTTTTATTATTCCCATGACAAGGGGTATTGACGTTGCTCTTCATATTAGTAACTTGTAGATTGAAGTTCGTGAATTAAAATATTAATGATACAATGATCATAGGCTATCTAAAATGTTATATTACCAAATCAATATAATCATTTTAGGACTGCAGGGGGGACAACGCATGTTGTGGAACAGATTTTGACTAAACTTACAGTTGACTTGATATCCGAAGAATACACGCCTCGGTGGCGTACTTGGCTAACGCGCTTGTCGTGTTGAGCTCTACTGCTGAGGATGGGGAGATCGAGGTTCGAATCTCGGTCGGGTGAACTAAGGTTTTTTTTCCTAAATGGTTTTCCCTCTCTCTTTCCACGCAAATGCGGGTTCACTTCCTCTAATTTAACCTTCCCAATTCCTAATCCATTAGAGTAATTAGTACTTAAAGTGTATAACCCGAACGGATAGTAAGACGCGGTGCTAAATATTATTAATATTGATATCCGAAGAAAACAAGTTGAAGGTAGATGAATTGTCTGAAAGAGCTGTTGCTCGGAAAATACTGTGAATCAAAATTTTGACTATGATACTGAAGAAGGAAATGATTATTAAAAAGATCACATTATTGAAGATGAAAACACGAATGATGAGGAAGACAGATTATTTCCTGTACTCCAGCATTCTCACTGTATAGGTACCATACCATCTCACCTTTAGCATAGTCAGATTGAACTTGAACTTAGAAGTAATTGTAATAGAATTTCTATCAATGAATTCTTACTGTAAAAGAGCCGCTGAACACGATGGTGATAAATATTCCACTCTACGGGTGAGTGTAGGTCCAATATGGTGGATTTTCTAGTGTGGCCGCCATGCGTGGAACATAAGACCCTATTTTAGATTGTATCTTCTTTGGTATCATATATATACACATTTTACCCTCTATATAATTTGTTTTTCCCAAAATTATCTTTCATATAAGATAAAAATAAAATGTTTAGGACTAAGATGACAGATTATACAGCTTTAACTTTAAAAAATCTTCCTTTTTAGAATAAAAAAAACTGAATTTAATTACTTTTCATTTGCTTTGTTTAATTGTTTAGGGTAATTGCTTTAGATGATTGCTTATTCATTATTTTTATCCTTTTGATGCGGCTAAACAAACATTTTGAAACTTTTTTTCTTTGTTTTACAGGGTTCTTGATATGTTTATCTACAGAATAAAATTGAATTTGAGAAGTTTGCGAAGAGCTCATTAAGGAAAATGACGAGGTCTCCACACTCAAGCTAAAGGAGTACAAGGAATCCAAAAAAACGGGCAAAGAAAGAAAAATACGAGATTTTCGTGTTTCTATGGAGCAGAAAGTTCATAAAAAGTGTAGAGTGCGTTTTGTGAACTTGAAATCTCTCTATCATTACGCTCAAACGAAACACCTTTTGATTTCAAAAATGATTTCTTTTTTTTGTGTGCAACTGAGTTAAGCTGATCCTTTAGGGAGTAGAAGAGAAATGTTTGGTTTCAAGTGCGAACGCTTCATTTTAGAACTTCAGTCCTAGAAAAGTGTAGCGAACGTAATGATAAATGGGCAGAGAAAGTGAAAAGGCAAATACAAAATGTATGTGATTTACCAGCTGTGGATGCATGCTACCACAAACAATGTCTATTCAATTCTAGAAATAGAAAAGCGATTCCTGGACTGATCAGTGATAACCTTTAAACACCCGCAGGTCGCCCAGAAGACATAGTACGCAACGAAACATTTTTTCAAGTTGCAAGGTACATGGAGGAAAATGATGAAGACCAAACAACTGTGAGAGAGCTTGTCCATAAAATTAAAGAATTTCTACCAGAACACCGTAGCTCTGAGCTTTATACCTCTAAGGTTTGTAAAGCAAAAGCTCCGAGAATATTTTAAAGATGAAATCTTTCTCGGGACAGTTGCTGGTATGTGTGATGTCGTCACTTTCAAAAGTACAGCGGCTGATATGTTGCAAGACTATCACAGTTCCTGCCATGAAAATATTATTAAAGAAGACAAAAGGAATCTCATTGTAGCAGCTGCTGAAATAATTAGGAATTATGTAAAAGATGTGCCAATTGATCCATATAATTATCCTTGTATTGAAGATAGTGTGGAGTACAATCTAAATTATGTTCCAGAGACTTTGGTAATCGAGCAAGTTGTACGTCCTTGAGTCCTAGTAGCACCTTTACAGTTAGGACTTGAAGTTCAACTAGCTTGCAAAATATATATAAGTGATCAAACGAGCACTGATATTAGCATGTCTGAAAATTTTCATTTTGTCATTTATGATGTATGTTTGCTCCATCACCTACCTTGGAATCAAAAACAAACCTTTCATGAGATTGTTATTGCCTATAGTAATTATTTACTCACAAATTATGGCAAGGCAACCGTTGTCTTTGATGTCTATGGAGAAATGCTATCTACAAAGTCGGAAGCGAACAGGAGGTTTCGAAGGTCCAAAGGTAAATTTTTTTACCTTCAATGGCCATCGTCACGAAGAAGTAAATTTTGCTTTCCAACCATTAAAATAAAACAGGCCTTCATAACTCACCTCTCTAACAAGTTAGAAGCAGCTGGGTGTACCAGCATACAAGCTCAAGCGGATGCAGATGTCATGATTGTCAAACAAGGTGTAAAATCATCACACACAAAAAATCCCTACAGCAATTATTGGTGAAGACACTTATCTCCTTATACTACTGATTCATCAGTTAAACGTTGAATGTAATGACCTTTTTTTTTTGCCAGAACCAAATAAACCTTCAAGCTATATGACTGTATATGACATTAGGATGATTAGAAAAAAACTTGGTGAAAAAGTCTGTTCTCACATACTTTTTACTGATGCAATGCTAGGATGTGTGATACAACTTCAAAACCTTTCGAGTTTGGGAAAAGTGACACAATAAAATCATTAACGAAAAGTGATATTTTCAAGAAATAAGCTGCTGTCTTCAAAACATAATTTTATTAATGTCGCGTTGTACAAACCAATCCTTCGTTATCCACTCCACACGGCCACCTACAGGGCTCGTCCACGAGGCTTACTATCCACTCTCCAGTCTTGCTACAAGTCAACTCTTTCTTCAAGTGACCAAGCTCGAACCACCGACCCTCCAAGCCACGCCGCGCCACCCTACGCCAGTGCCGCCTGGAGGTGACGTCCCTACAACTCGAACTAAAATACTAGCCTGATGTCAACCTAACAGGTACATCCAATCTCTCGTCAGCACCTGACCTGGTTTACACTGGGGTTCAACCCAATCTCCACCAGGTTACTCAGATCCCGGGGTATAACACTTGGTGGTGAAATCAGGATTGATCAGGAGAGGCTAAGTGGCACCCAATAGGTAGGTAGTCTCCTTCTATTGCACATCACTACCCCGTTGGCACCCCTAATAACAGAATGTGTTCAAGTGAGAAGAGAAGAATGGAAGAACATTAAAGAAGTAAGAGGGGTGGAAGGATAAAGGAAGATGGAGGCATTTTACTAAAATGATCCAGCCACAGGCTGGAAACAGTTGATGATGATGATGATTAGTTATATAAGGTGATATTCCTACCTGCCTGCTAAATGTGTAACCCCCCACCCCCTTTATCACCACTCAAGAATACCAGTTACAAGAGACTTATTTTATTCAGATAACAAATTACCAACAACTCAATGAGTGAGCGAGATAACATACAGCGTTAGGAGTTGTAAATATAAATATTAGAGGCAAACATTCATTTAACTGGCATGAAGTGGATAGATGACGCTTCGAAACAAGCCAGAGCCCAGATGGCATCATATTTTGAGAGACAAGTTACCAAAGGTAATTTCAGACGTAATTCAATTTTTAAAAGCCTAAAATTTACTAAGTCCATGAAGTTCCAATAAATAATAAATTTTAAGTATTACTAGTCCATAATAATAATAATAATTTTGAATAGAATAGAACATGTTAAGCCAAAAGTGAATTTTGAATAACCTAATGTTTAAATCAGCATCTAGCAATGTCGCTCACCTTGTAGTCGGAAAGTAATATGTATCTACAACACAGACACACCATAATTATATACCACAAAACTATGCCACGCGCTCTCGAGGCGCGGGAACAACAGGAGGGAGAGAGGGTTGGGGCAACCATACGTCTGGAACATACTATAACATGCTCCATGTCTCCAGATGCTGCAAAAGAACAGTCCTGGGAGTTGGCTGAACACGGGCGACAGAGCGCAGTGAGTTCTTACTTGTCACTCTTCTTTTTTTTCTGTGGGCGTGGCTTGGAAATTGGGAAATGAACCTCAGGCCGCTTCAGTCCAATGTTAGCCAATGCCGCGATGTGTTATGGAGTTAAGTTTGTTTTCGAGACGGGTCAAATGAGGCCAGGATGGTGAGTGAGACAACCTCTTAATGTTTATATGTTGTAACAAGGTTACAAATTTTGATTTCCTACTAATACAAAATATTTTTTCTATTAGCTTTATAAATTTGTAGCCCCCATTTCTCGGCTTCACATTTTTAAATTTACATAAACAAACATGCATGTTTATTTGATATGGTATGTTTACCTGTTTGTTAAATTTAAATTTCTATCATACAAGGAGTGGAGTTTTCATTAGTTTTGTAATTTTCAAGCTCTCACATTTTCCCAAGCTCACATTTAGAAATTTTAAATATAAATATTGGGATGGTTCCTCTTTTTGACTCCAAAATTTTAATTTTCTCCCCCACCAATAATATATTTTTGGTTTAGTTCTGAAAATTTTTGAATATCCTATTTAAAAAAATTTTTTTAATGACTTAATGGAACTGTTCCTATGCCTGCCTCTTCTCATTTTCCAGACCTTACTTTATAAATGTCAATTTTTTTAAACTTTTCTGGTTAACTTGGGTAGCCCCTACCTGCCTGCCAAATTTCGTTTTTTTAACCACACCTAAATATAAGGTTTTCTCCTCCCTTATTTGCTTTGAACATTTCTAGTCTTTTTTACTCCCATCTCCAAGACTTCCGTTTTGAAATGTGAAATTTCCCTGCATGGAAAATTTTAATTTTCCAGCTAGACATACCTTGGATTTTTCTGAACAAACACAAACACTTTCTGTTTTATGGATAAACCTATAGATTATATCCATGTTTGGAGCATTGTTTATATGGTTACTATTGACATAAGGAACAAAGTGAACATAAGCAATATAATAACACTATAATTTTAATTATTTTTCAGCCAAGCTGAATACCTATCTATTTAAAGAAATACTTTCTAGTCCATATATTGAGTGCATTATATCCAGTTATTAACACCCATGTGAAAAAAGAGTCATATACAATCATATTAAAAAAAATCTTATTAATATAGTTTTTTTAATTGGTTATAAAAAAGTCTTACAATATCAGGTAATGTGTGACTCCCCTGACCCAGTCAATAATGCCACAAAATAAAGTGGTCACATCTATTCATGATAGCCTAAGCCTTAAGGAAGTGTGTATATGGACATGGACTTATGTTATAATTGTATAAAAAAAACTATACATATATTTTATAACTGCATTTTCAAATTCAGGTTACAAAATGAAAATATATTTTATAGCCACTTTGAAAAACTCATTAGCCAATTAGTTTTAACCTTAGAAACAAACAAAATAAAAACAATACAGTCTAAATTGTAACCTATTCTATTTATTCTAATAGTGATTTTGTTATATAATTAAATAATATATTTATTGTATTATTTTAACTGCTCGGAAGAATAACAGACTTCCTGAGTCGATGATGACTGTGCTAGTTGATAGCTCATACTACTATTGGTTACTCATATGCATCTGATGATGCCACACGCCCATAACAGACTAAGCCTTCTATGATTGAAAAATGACCCTGAGCATGGGACGATTCACAAATAGCTCATTAAATCAAGGGCCCTGGATTCAATCCCCATGTACAGGTGTTATTTTTCAACTTATTTAAATCCATTGATTCATTTTGTATCACAGTAAGAGGTTATACATTTGTAATATGTGGTAATAGTCAAAGTATAGGAATAGTCAAATAATTGTCTAAAGCTATCACCCTTCCTTATAAACATAGCCTTGTATATAGCAGAGGATATCCCAAATATTATTATGAATAGAAATATCTGACATAGAAAAAACTGCTTGATCTACTTTCACAAATTCATACAATAAGTCACATGAGATGCAGCTGTCACTTTTAATAGATCTAATTAATAACTTTTATATGTTTGTATCCACCTTTCCTATACCTTCTTCCAAATATAATACAATTACCTCATTAAGCGAAAAGAGGTTTTCCTTATTGAGTTATATCATTATGTATTCGCATCCAACGTCCTTTTCCTGTGTTTGTCCTTTATGTTATACCTTTTAATTGTTTCTATCTATGTGTCCTATCATTCTTTACCATTTTCCTTTTTCTCCTCTTTTGTGTTTTTTTGGTTTTCTCTTTTAGGAAGTTGCGTTGCACGTTTTACACTCCTCCCTGATGAGTTCCAATAGAATGAAACCTGGGTCGGGGGATTGGGCGGTGACGATCAATTTTCTTTAAGAGACATCCATTACCTCTTTGTCCATTGGCAGCAGTGTAAAGTGTGAACTGTGTTCTTCTTTTCATTGTAAAGGCCATATTGTGTTCGTCCTCCTTTTATATGTTTCTATCCACCTTTCCTATACCTTCTTCCAAATATAATACAATTACCTCATAAAGCAAAAAGAGGTTTTCCTTATAGAGTTATAAAATTAATAACTATAAAATAGCACCAATAATATATTAAAGGGTTATCACGTTTGACCACAATAAATATATTAGTAATTTTCAAAAGGTTCGCCCAATGTCCATTGATTCGTAAAAAATCTATTTTGCCCGAGCTCTGATTCGTTTTTAACACTTTAAATACCTTTCAATAAATAGTAATAATAATAATAGAAAATGTACCTAGTCTTTTATTAAAATAAATATGGTATCATAATATGGTTACAATAAGGTAACAATAACCACTCTTTTCTCTTCAGAAAAATTATTGGCACAGAAAGAACTTTTAGAAAATACAAACACATTTTTTTGCAGACCGTATTGATAAACTTTTATTATATTACTAGTGATATTTTGTAGGTATTGTTATCAAGAGACAGCTAAAGATCACTGACCTGATATATGAACCCATAAAATTATTTCTGGTAGCTTTTATAGATGCCAGAAAGGGTCTACCTTTTAAAATTGGATTGTATAAAAACTGTATTTCCCATTGATATTAATGTACTGTACATCTCCTTGCTGCTAAACTTATATTCATAAATTGATCTTGATTTTATGTTTAAATAGTATAACTTTGTATTCAGATGGCAATCTAATAGAAATCTATTATCAATTTATAAAATTTCTTTTACTTAATGCTTCACTCTCCAAAAACCAGAAACATTATTTTATTTTTAAAGTTTCAAATAAAAACATACAAAAAATATATTTTATATATTTATTACAATAAAAGTCTTATTCACAGAAATTAATGTTGTTAATTAACGAGTTTAATTCTTAAAGTGGGTAGTAGTAGGTTTGATAGTCTTTGGAAATAAATCATCCTCTCCATCGCTGAAGTACTCTCCAGGATCCTTAGCGAGAGGAGCTTTCCCTGTAGAGGGTTGCCATGAAGCGGAAGCGTTTATGTCGGGAGTGTTGGTACCATCCTGTACAGCAGGTTGCACCTTGGCTAGATGGTTGTATATTGTCATCGCCTAAACAAACAATATAATTAAAGTCACATATATATTGAGGTTATAAGAACTTCACTTATAACTGTTATAAGCTTTAAGCATGGGGAAAGAACTCTTTAGTGGTAAAATGGTCTTATTCTCCTATTTTACGAGGGTACACTTCCTCTAAAATAGAGTTGGGTCAAATCCTTTATTTTATAAATCCAAATATCCAATTTACCTTTGAATCCTGAATCTCGAATTCGATTATTATAAAAAAATTATGAACACGAAAATAAATATAAATATAAAAGCATAGTAGAACAACACAAAGAGTAACTAAATGTTAAACTTATTTCTTATAATCCGTTCATTATAACATTCATACTTTCACTTAAGTGTTAAATTACTAGTTTGGGGCCTGGTTGTTAAGTTCATAGTACTTATAATTATATTTGGTTCTGAACCACCAATAAGCAATATTAGAGCTATAAAATACATTTCATTTGAAAAATTTAAGAAAAGATTTCTTTTTAAGGATTTGAGTCTTGAATCCAAAATTTTCTTGACTCTCAAATATCCATAAGGATCATCCCTACTCTAAATTCAACCTTCCTCATCCATAGCACATTAGTGTAGTACATGTGTATAGCTTGAAAGGGTAACGAGATGCAGTGCCAAAAATAAAACGTAAGAAAAGACAAACTTCTATACAGCGTTTTATTTTTATTGACACATATGTTAGGTCTCCAAAGAACATTTTTTCAGATAGAAATAATCTGCCAAAAATAGTTTGTAGAGGGGTGCGAAAGATCACTTCTTCATTTCTAAGTGACGTATATATTACCTAATATATGAAATATTCTCAAAACTGGAAAAGGTTCAAATATTTTATAAAAATGGTATATATTATATATAAATATGAGGTTTTTGTGTGTGTATGTATATATATAAGGAAAAAACCTTTTCGCTTTTTGAGGTAGTGTGTTATATTTGGAAGAAGGTACAGGAAAGGTGGATAGAAACATATAAAAAGGGACAAATACAATATGGCTTTTACAATGAAAAGAACACAATTTTACAATGCTGCCACTGAACAAAGAGTTTATGGTTGCCCCTTGTAGAAAAGCGATTGTTACTGCCAAAACTCCCGACCTATGTTTCAGTCTATCAGAATTCATCAGGGAGGAGTGGGAAAAGTGCAATGCAACTTCCTAAAAGGGGAAGCCAAAAAACACACAAGGGAGAGAAAGGAAATTGATTAAATATAATAGTGCACCTAGATAGGAAAATGTAAAAGGAGTAACATCAAGGACAAATATATCCTTAAAAGAGATATATTATATATTCAACAAAATAGTATGATATCTTCTTCTGGGTGTCACATGTGAATTCTCAGATAAATGAGGAAACCAATCTGAGACCCACAAGTTATCTCGAAGGAAACAATACAAGACTGTCATTGCAAGATTGTTGCATTGGGTGTTTCATGGGGTTTTTCTCTTTCGGCCCTTTCCTCAATATTTGCCTTGCTGTGCGCAGTTTAAAAGTGTAAGGAACCTTTATGTACTGATCTTTTCTAGTTTGGACTATCACAGAATAAGAAGTCCCAGTCAGAGAATCAAAGTCAAGTCGGAGAATCAAAACCTCGCACACCCCTACTTGCCATATAAGAATGTTTTAGAACAAAATGTACACGGAAAGTAAGCTTACCTGTGATACAATGCTTGTGACATCATTAGCGTTACTCGGCAGAATGAGTGTGTTGTTGGTCCGCGCTAGTTGCTGGAACGCGTTTACGTACTGCTCCGCTACATTCAGAGTTGCTGCGTTGCGGCCATCCTTTTGAACAAATGTTTCATTCATTAAATTACTGTTTACTTGATATATCAAGTTCTTATTAAAAGAAAAAAAAAAAAA
>CABFVX010001370.1:92618-157732 GCA_902151425.1 Timema shepardi | reverse complement strand
CCCAACGTATTTGTTAGGGCTTGGCATGTCTGTCTCAGCCCACAGATAAACACTTCACCCACTTCAGTGGCCGTATGGTCTAAGGAACTAATCTCGGAGAAGACTAGACTGATGATGATGGGGAGATCAAGATTCGAATCTTGGTTGGGTGTAATGAGGGTGGTTTTTCCAAAATGCGGGTACACTCCCTATAAATATAACCTTCCTCATCCCTAAATCATTAGTGTAATTAGTACTTCAGGGTATATCCCAAAAAGGTAGTAAGATTCAGTGCTAAAAAACTACTTAGGTAACACAGCTCAAACAAAATGTCGCATTTGAGTGCGGTTTTCTGGAATATTCTTTAAAAAATGCATGATATTGAACCCAATAAAATTGTTTTAACATATATAGACAATAATACAAAGACATTGAAAATAAATCTTTTAGTGAAAGAAAAAAAGGTAAACAAATCCCGATATTGCTATTGTCAAGTGATTAATGCAGAAAACTACATTTGGATGGGATTTATGATTTGGCTAGTATCTTGTCTCTCAGTTAATCAGGGGCGAGTAGGACTCTTTAACAATCACGACTACTTCTTTTGATTTTACAAAATTGTATTAGCTCTGTAAAAGTGCTCCTGGAGGTTAATTCACCATCAGCATTAGATTTTTTCCTCTTTTTTTTCTTCTAATCACTGTGTTTTATACCAATTCAGGTTATACATAATATTTGTGATAATTATGCTAATGAGTTAGAAGTAAGATTGCATTTAGAGGAAGTGTACCCATATTTGCATGGAGAGATGGTGGAAAACCATTTTGGGAAAAACCTTATTCAGTACACCCAACTGGGATTTGAACCTCGATCTTTGTCATTGACAGTGTAGAGTAACGCCTTAAACCACACAGCCACCGAAGCAGGTTCTTCTCTTTTTGAAACATGATTTTTCTTCCACAATGTACCAAGACTTGAGTGAGGACCAAAGATATATATGATGTGGTCAAATTTATTTTGCTTTTTTTGTTTAATAAAAATAGCAATTCAGATATATTTGAGTTGCTCAAACATTAAATTTATTCAATATTAAAAAAAAAAATTAAAAGATATTTGCACTTTTAAATATATATAAGAAATATATAAATGATTAAATATCATATAACTTAAAATAATTTTGCATCATGGTTTTTATTGACCATATTCAACTTTCATATACCTAATATACTTAACACCCAAATAAATTAATATAGGAAGAGATTATTTAAATAAGATAATTATTTTTACTTGGGTTATTTATTCAAAATAACTCCATAGATATTGCCAGGTCTGTTTAACAATGTCAAATGAAAATGTGGTTTAAAACTATTTTAAAAGTTGCAAATAACAACTAAGGTATCAAATTTACCCAAATTGTACACACTTACGAATTTCATATCGCAGACAGGTGATGCCCCAAGCCTCGCTCGCTTTATTTATCGATTCAACAATGTTCACATTGAGGTTCTCTCTTTCTCGGAATACCTTATCCAAGGAGATTTTACCTAATTCAGATCTGAAATTACAATTATTTAAACATTATATCACATGAACGATCACAAATGTTACAACAACAAAAAATTCTCAAGTTATGTCACACATAGTTCTAGGATGTGGTGCGATGTGATGCACAATTATTTTTTAGATATTTTTAACGTGCATTTTATGAGCCTCCTGATTATATCAGCGCACCATTTATTGACCGCTAAGCTAATTTAAATCTAGGACACAACAACTAACCCTCGGCTGTTAATTCATTATTGTGAAAGACAAAAGCCACATTTCACCAAGTTTGAATTTTTAGGCCATTCCAAAAATTGAATCTGGTACCCTTAGCTCAGTAGGCAGACTTATTCCCGTTTTTTCCCCGAACACTTCAAATTCCCAGCTAATTCCAGTTTTCCCTGATTTTTCCTAGATGGTAGACACTCTGCCTCCCCTACAGTAATCCAAAGTGTAATGTAAGGGAAAACACGTAAAGCTCTCTGTTTTTAAAGTTTTTGATCCAAACTCACTCCTGTTTGCGACCAGAACACTATCACTAGGCAGTGGTCACATAGTATAGCCACACCAATACATAACAAGGCTTTGAGCGTGAACGCTGTCAATAATCAGTGGTCGCATAGTATGTATGACCACTCTAATATACAACACGGCTTTGAGCGTGAACGCTGTCATTAATCAGTGGTCGCATAGTATGACCACTCTAATATACAACAAGGCTTTGAGAGTGAACACTGTCAATAATCAGTGGTCGCATAGTATGACCACTCTAATATACAACAAGGCTTTGAGAGTGAACGCTGTCAATAATCAGTGGTCGCATAGTATGACCACTCTAATATACAACAAGGCTTTGAGAGTGAACGCTGTCATTAATCAGTGGTCGCATAGTATGACCACTCTAATATACAACAAGGCTTTGAGAGTGAACGCTGTCATTAATCAGTGGTCCCATAGTATGACCACTCTAATATACAACAAGGCTTTGAGAGTGAACGCTGTCATTAATCAGTGGTCGCATAGTATGGCCATTACAATAAATAACAAGGCTTTGAAAGTTAGTGCCTTAGTCACAAGTAAGGCCAGAGCCTAACTCTAGTGAGTGTATACTTTTTTTATACAGGTAGAATATAAAGAATCACTTTAAAACAAATAAAAATGTACAATCTCTTTTCCTGCTGAGTTTAATACAAAACTAGGTAACATTAGAGAGTATGGTCATGTAAGGAGAATGGAAAAGGAAATACTCCCTGGGAGAATGATTGATGTATGGAAGAAAAATAACTTAAGAGAGAACCAAAAAGAGATAGGAGGAGCAGATAGCATCAAGTGTGAGTGAGAGGGGAATAATAGTGGAAGGAAACAGGAAGATGGAGGCATTTTACTAAACTGACTTGACCAAAGTGTGAAAACAGTTGTTGATGATGATGATTAGGTAAGATACCTCATTGTGGTCTGTGCTAATTGGGTGATTGCAAACTCTGGATCCTCGACCCCATAGCTTGCATGATATGGGTTGACAATCCTGAGATACAAAACACCGTCAATGTTTAGGTTCACATTATCTGAAACAGAAATTGAGAAAACCAGATTAAATAAAACTTTAAAATTTCATGTTTAGAAGCCTTAATAAATCCATGGCAAGAAGATTTTTTTTTTGGCATCGCGTCTTATTACTGTACACTTATGTACAAATTACGCTAATGGTTTTATAAATGAGGCAGTTATATTTCGAGGAGATGTGCTCACATTTGCACAGAGGTAGAATGGAAAACGAACTTGGAAAAATTACCCTCATTACACTTGATCGAGATACTTTTAGAATAACACCTTTAACTATGTGGCCACAGAAGCGGGAAATATTGTGATTTTATCAGTAGTGATAAATATTAATCAAAAGTGATAAATGATGATCATATGACTTGACATGAAAGTAGAGCTAGTAGCTTTTCTAGCTTGACTATAGTTAAAAAACTACTATATTATGTATTCCTCTGCTTGGGAACTATGTTATATAAATTTGACAAATGACCCAAAGTGACTTAGTTTTCCAATGTGAAAGAACATATTTGCAACCAAATAAATAGTTAATTGTGTGTTTTAATAATTTATCATTGCTAATAAAAGGGTCAAGGTGACCTTGAAAACCGACTATGCCACATCTGAACAGGATTCAAACCCCAATCCTTCCATTAACAGCAACCCAGTCCAACACGATAGTGACGCATTATATCACGAGATCACAAATGTGGTTTCCACAATATTTGACAAAACACACATATATACAGACACACACACACACATGTATTATATATCACTTTGCTGTTAAGTATTTGTTAGATTATGTTGGTCGTACTGACTAATTTTGAGGGATTTATTATATTTTTACAAATTTAAGTAAAATAAAAGATAAGCTATTTTTCAAGTTTTCAAGGACGAATAAAAATACTAAGCAATACTTGCCAAGTGTTATAGCACTTTGTTTAGGAACGTCGATGGCTATTTCCTTTAGACTTTGGACATACTTCACTTTGTCTATTATTGGCACCAAAATATTCAGCCCTGGGTCCAATATCCGGTGAAACTTCCCCATTCGCTCCACAATCCATGCCTGCCAAGGAAGTGTTGAATTAGGAAGCAGCAGTGTACTAAAAAGCTGATATTAGAATGCAATTTTTAACTGTTTATAGCACTAATAGGAAAAGGATAAAGATAATTTAAAGGAAATGTTCCTGTCCACAGAGTATAAGGTCCCAGGTTCAATCTTCGGTGCTTTCAAATGTGCTGTGAAGACAGCTTCAGTCCAGAAAACTGTGATTAACGGCCGAAAGATTCATTGTGATATAACACTTTCTATTTGCATAGGTTGGCGTTATCTCCGCCAACAGATGGCGACCACTTGGTTGGTATGGTTTGCTTGCGAGATGATACCATAGAGTTAGGAAACACACTAATATTTGTGTGTAGGGAGAGTGAAAAACCCCTTAAGCCTATGGAAAATTACCTCCAACACACCTGGCTGAGATTCGAGCCTCCAAATCCCTGTCATCGGCACTCTAGCTTACTATGATACCAATACCTTACCCTTACACCATTCGTGAGTATCACATAGTCAATGATAACTTGTGTTATCACACACTTTTTTTTATCACTGCGTCTTAATACCTATTAAGGTTTGTTTCATTTTACATTTATTTGAGGTAATTTACATGCACGTTCTGAATCGACAAGTTATATTAGCACACGATAATTGTGCCAAGAAAGACATTTTCACATAACTTCCAAGGTTCTTTTACATGTCACAATCGACTTGGCACTGACGGCTTTACTTCCCCTCAGAAATAAGTTATGCTACGTATTTTTATCACTCAAGAAAAATCCGTCAACCAAGGCTGGGTTTGAACCCCCAAACATCGTGTCTTGAGGCGATCACTTTATCCCAAAACCAATGAGGTCGACCTTATTAATTTTTAATTACTCTTATGGGTAGGGATGAGGAAGGAAGCATTTTAGAGGTGATATACCCGCATTTGTGTGGAAGGAGAGGGGGAAACCATTTAAGAAAAACCACCCTCATTAGACTTACTGAGATTCAAACCCAGATCTCCCCGTCATCAGCAGGCCTGTATAACACAAGAGTACACCTTAGATCATTTGGCCACTGAAGCGAGTAAATGCACAAATTAAAAAAAATATATATTCCAAAACATAGTTGAGAAGCCAACACGCTTTACTGTGGCAAGGCACCTATTTTCTTGAAACAAAATCCCCTGCCTTTTCCACGTTCTTAATTTTCCAAACACTTTTGGGTGGCAAGGAGAAATTATATTTCAATTTTCATAAATGTTACAAATGCAAAGTCATGCTAGTATTATTTGGCACAAGATAATTTTTAATATATGGGAAAATATATATAGGCCCTCCCTAACCCAATGTTTCAGGGAGTGTGTGGGGAAATAAGGAATGTATTTAAATCAACATACTTAGTTGTTTAATTCAGGTTTTTTTTCCTATGCAAAGTTACACTATACTAGTCGTAATTTGTTTGTGTGTTTCAAGGTTATACTAGGGATGGAAACCCCTCTCCTCTCATGCCTACATTCATAGCTCAAAATTGTCAAGATTATCAAAGTGACAACCACTATGCTTGATAACAGTTTCCCATGCGACGTAACAATAGGTAACACTGAAATTACCCTGAAAAACACATCTTCATGAATCTGACTATAATAAAAGCTTGCATTTAAAAGTCCCTAATTCACAAATTTTCTAGTGTTTCTTTAAGGTTTTTTTTTTGTGAAATTTCCTGTTTTCGGTTGAATGTCAACTCTGCTGTACAAAGTTTAACTAGACTTTTTTTCAATAAAAATACATCTTGCCTACAAGATGATATTTACAATAATAGACAACCCATTAATTACAGTATTTAAGACTCCTGACTATCCAATGAGTGCACGAATAAGTGAATAAAAAACTTTTTCTTTAATGTTGACATATAAGTTGTATTTATAAGATGAATAAGCGTTAATAAAAAACAGCTTCACATAAGTAAGTTATGCATAAAAATACAGGCTGCTTGTATGTTATTTATTTCTTCCTACAACTGCTTTGTGAAGTAGTTGTGTGTTCTTTTCTGCTTTAATGTATTGTTGACATTTTTTTCTTGAAGAGCCGTACAAGGATAATATGCAAACAGGATAACCTAAGTACGGATATTGAGGAGTTGAATGTTCCCCTACTAAGCCTTGATTTAAATAGTGTTGGCTCATGTCTACCTCCTGGTTGAAAGGCAGAAACAAAGATTGTGCATTTGAAAAAGAGTTACCTCTTGCTGCGGAACAAACATTACGACGGTATTAAGCGGAGATGACGATTTCCACCGCAGTGACACCAACGAACCCAACTGCACTGGCAGGTTATCCAACTGGCCAACATTTTCAACAAAGTTCTGAAACATAATAGCGCACAACAAACATTTAATAAATGAATTTAATAAAGTGTTTAAAGACAAACAAGTTTTTAGAATATAATTTCTAAATAACTTAACATACCAAATTCAATTAAAGGACTGATGAAAAAATTGTATAATATAATTTACTATCTGGTATTAAGGTGGGATGAAGGTGGCACAAAAAAATGTAATTGATTTTGCAGTTTTTATGTCAACACTTTTTGTGTCAAAATAAGCAAAATATTACTTCAGTAGAATCATATATAGTTTAATTTTCCTAACATGTTGATATCAACAATTCTTGAATATCTGTCAAGAGTGTTCTGGAATTTAATGACAACTTTTTCTCTTCATTTAAAAGGTTCCTTATCTAATGCCGCTATACTCATGACAAATATTCAACAACTGTTGATATCACCGTGTGAATAAAATGTAACTATTTGTTTGTAAGTAAGTAATAATTTTATTTTGGCCAATAGAAATATTTATAACCGGTATAATTCAGAGCACCCTCAGTTGAAAAATTGCTTCTAATATTGCGTTAATGTAAGTCTAGTTTATTTTAAAGTCTTAAGGATCTTTAAGTCTCTATCTTGTCAAATATACCTTACCTTTGTCACATTTTTTCTGCAAAGGTTGTATTACTGATCAATGTTCAAATGATCAATGATTTAGGAGTTCTGTCAACTGATAACTACTGAAGAGGATTATTCAAGTACATAACAATACAGCTTATACATTTTTGTGCCTATATTATTAAAACAATATTTATCTACACCCTTCTGTGGCCTCATAGTCTAATGCATCACTCTCGCAGTAGGATGAATGAAGGTGGTTTTCTGTAAATGGTTTTCCACTTTCCCGCCAAACTTATGTGGGTACATGCCCTCTAAATTCCATCTTCAACTCTAATACATTAGCGTGATTAGTGAATTATGTATATACCGCTAATGGGTGGTAAGATGTGGGGATACAAAATATATATATATATATATATATATATGCATAGGCCTATATATAATATTTGTTTAACTTTGGATGTGGCAGAATTTATATACTGTGGACTAAATTTAGTAGCCCCATGGCTTCTTTGGTGCTGACTGACAGCTGACAGCTGACAGCTAAAAGCTTTGAAAAGTTACCAGACCAAATTATGTATCTCTACGCCGAACCATATGATCTGCAAAAACATGTGTTTAGCAGCTGTTACTTCTGACGGTAAAAATTTAGGTATATACCTAAATGAAGGCTGTCAGAAGTCAGCTATGAGCTGTCAGTCAGCACCAAAGAAGCCATGGGGCTACTATAGCTATGCTATTATATTTATTAGTTATGGTTATAGCCACACCTAAATATCATATTGGCCTTCTTCAAATTGAAAAATGACACAATGACACAATAATCGAACCAAGGACTTTAGACTTAGTATGGTAATGCTCTAACCAATGAGCTTTTAGTTCCAAAACATAAGTAGCCTATCTTATAATTAAACTTAGGGGGCCTACCTTAACAAATTAATATGGCAAATCAATAATATAGCCCATAGGTATATTACAAAATTTAAAAAAAATTTGCCTACGAAACAGGATGTTGGCCAGCTAATAAGAGCCCCAATATGAGTTATGAGCATGTAAAAAGTATACCTAGAAATGATTATAAATAGTTAAAATCAAACACTAAACCAGGACCATAAATATTCTTAGCAGTTTTAGTTGGATTTTTTTAGCATCGCGTCTTACTATCTGTTCGGGTTGTACACTTAGCCTATGTACTATTTAACTGATAGTTTTAAGAATTAGGACGCTAATATTTAGATGAAGTGTACCTGCATTTTAATGGAGGAAGAGTGGAACACCATTTTGGAAAAACCACCCTGAGTACACTGATCAAGATTCGAACTTTGATGTACCCACCATCGGCAGTCTAGTCCACTGTGAGAGTAGTGCCTTAGACCATGTGGCCATCAAATCGGGTATTAGTTTTAGTGGATGTATTTCTGCGAGGTTGTCTAGACCAGCGGTTTTCAGCATGGGATGCGTACGTTCAGGGTTATGCGAAGACATTTTAGGGGGATACGTAGTATTTAAAACCTATCATTTAGTCCTAATACAAGGAATGATGCATAAGCACATTCTCATAAAATACACTGTAATTTACTTAAGAAATCAAACTATTAAAATTTTTATACTATCATGATCCTCACAAAGAAATGACGAATCCAATGATAACTTGCTTTAATTATATTTATTTGAAACTATTTTATTTAAAAAAAATCTAAAATAAAACCTAAATTCAAACATAAACATACTAAACTAACATGTCATTTGATCCACGATCCCTTATGATATGAACTCTTATTAATACGAAAGTTAAAGCATTTATTTTGTGAACCATAATTAAGATTCTAATTTATTAGCAAATAGAACAGTAGCAAGGCTAGATCAGGTTAGCTAATTAATTATTGTACAGTAATAAGGTTAGGCCTAAGTCAAGCTACAAGCTAGGTTGGAAAGGAATCTAATACAGGGTGTACAACCAAAATATATTTTTAAATTCCTTGACTTTTCCAGCTTTTCCAGAGCCAATTTTCAATTTTTCCAGTAGCTCTATGCTACCAACACTATTTTATTAAGGTGAGATGGAAGGGAATGTGAGAAACAACCAGCGTTTTTGAAGTTTTTATCGACAAACATTTTTAGCCAAAACAAATAAAATATTGCTCCAGTACAAACATAGAATTTAACTTTATTCACATGGTGACCTTGACATTTTTTGAATATATATCAAGGGTGTTCTAGACTCTAATGACAACTGTTCTCTTCATTTAAAAAGTTGTTGGATAATGCCGCTATGCTCATGACAGATATTCAACAACTATTGATATCACCGTGTGAAGAAAACTAAACTATGTTTGTACTGGAGCAATATTTTATTTGGAAAAAAAAAAAGTTTTGCCATAGATCGTCACCTTCCATCCCACCTAGAGATCGCAACATAGATAATGTAATAAAATTTATAGACATACATAATCTAAAATTGTGTCATTCTATGATGGAGTCAAAAGAATTTCAGTCCAAAGTAATGGGTTATTTAATGTATAGGATGATCTAAGTTAGAATGCCAGGCCTTCACAGTGGTTCGGATCCCACGTTAAACTGTAGGTCCTCCATTTAATCTCACAATTACCCTACCATTACACATTAGCGTAAGTGCGTATAACCTGAACGGGTAGTAAGATGTGGTAATAATAATAATAATAATAACCTAAGTTAGATTTATGGTAGATCATATTGAGTACACCAGGAGAGTTTAAAATTGTTGTAAGACACATTCTTTTTTTAGTTTCTTCTTCCAAGAGTGTACTCAAATTCCCGCACATGCGCATAGCCATGGATCAACTTTGGTTAAAAACATGCAGAGGGGTAGTAAGATGATGCAAAAATCTCATGTTGACTTGGAGAATTGAAAATGGTAGACTCAATTGTGCTAAAAGAGATTCGCGGTTACTATTAAATAAAATAAATATGTTATTTTGAGTATTGTAAATGAAAGTTGTTTAATATAGTGATTATGTTCAAATTCCTCGACTTTTCCGGTTTTCCAGGGTTGCTGGACATCCTGTAATAATATATTTAACCATTATTTAGCCTTAAAATATTTGTATTATTACTTTATTTTAATATTTGACTTTTGGTGGATGATCGTCGGTGCATAAGCAAGAGTATATTCGTTTGATAAAGAAAAGTACACCTAAGCATTTACAAGAGGAGTCTGTTTTTGCGAAAGAGAGTGAAGTGTGGTCGTGCAGTTTTAAAGATTTTTAACAATATTTGTTTCTGTGATATTTGTGACATCACTTAAGTGAGTTTGGTTTTGAATCGTTCTTTAGATAAGCATAACAAAGTTTTTTAATTATCTAAAATGAAATATCATTGATAATATTTAATAATATTTAGCACCGCGTCTTACTACCCGTTCGGGTTATACGCTTTAAGTACTAATTACTCTAATGGATTAGGAATTGGGAAGGTTGAATTAGAGGAAGTGAGCCCGCATTAGCGTGGAGGGAGAGTGGAAAACCATTTAGGAAAAACCACCCCCAGTTCACCCGACCGAGATTCGAACCTCGATCTCCCCGTCCTCAGCAGTCGAGCTTCAACACGACAAGCTCGTTAGTTAACTACGCCACCAAGGCGGGTGAAATATCATTGGATTTCTTATATTTTTATGAGTTTAATGCTGGTATAATTGTGGTGATTTTCCGGTTTTAAATTTAATTTTTTTTAAAAGGAACGGGTTGTTAGGTTTCGTTCCTTTAATACATTATTTAGGATGTAAGCCCTTAGATTATACAATCTGTATAGCTTGGATTATTTACCAACAACTTTGGAAGCACAAAGGTTATAAATTATATTTAGCGGTATGCGAACAAATAAGGTGGCTCCCTTACTTAGTCAGAATCTTAAAATAATGCAAGCAAAAGTATTTACCTTACAGGTGATATATTTGTGTGTACAAAACCCAACTCTTAATCTTGATAACATAATTTAAAAACCTTATAGGCCCTTTTCTGTCAACTTAAGACATAAAATGAGGCTTATTTAATGGAGAAGATTACTTTAACGATTGAGAAAAATCAATTGATAAATTCAAACTTTTATTTAAAGTTAATAAATTATTGACATAAATATTGAGCCATTCAATAACGTTTCATCATGCTTTAATGTTTCAAATGTAAACATCACAGATCATTAATATTAGTAAGGCTTACCACCTAGCACCTATGGCACAAGAAAAGGGTGAAAGGGATAAATGTTTAATACTGTTATTTTATTTATTGAGACCACTATTTCCATGAGATCGCTAATGGAAACTATTAAAAAATAAAATCTTTTTGATAGGCTGTGGAAAATAAATTAAATTAAATACAAGATTTCCCACAAAGTTAATAGATAAAAATTAAAACTGTACACAATTTACAAAACATTAGGGAAATATCTCAACAATATTTTAGGTGTCACCAAAATTATATCACATATTAGATTAACAATTTAATTATACCTAATCATAAAAAAAATGTTACTAGCCCCTCTCTTAAAAAGAGTGGTAACATGACAAAATTATGTTTAAGAAAAGTTTTCAATTTTTCAAAAAAATATTTATTATTTTACAATAGGAAAATATACGTTTGATGAACGAGTGCGAGGCACATTATGGTCACCCCTGCTATGTTGTGTATATTTAAAGATAGTTGTCCCATAAAATTATGTTAACTTATTTTTGCGAAGTACATGTATAAACTTCTTAAAAGAACGCAGATACAATGGCGAATTTTTGTAAATTTTCAAAGCTAGGTGAGTAAACGATATTATAGGTATATTGGTGAATATATTATAATTGTTTTTTTTTTGTTAAACTTTTTAAGCCACTATGCGAGGATAGTCTACAAGTAACAAGTCTATTTTATTAACAAGCAATTTAAAGAGATCTATAAAGTATAAACTTTCTCCCAACGTTCACACTTCACAGTATTATTTGTGTTGTTTTTATAGTGGAAAGTTATTTTAAACTTTTTGATTACGTATTTACTGGTTGCACGTTCGCTATTTTACAGTGTTCCTTGTACCCTTATTGGTATTATTTTAAGTGGAGGTGATGTATACTGTAATAAATATTTACTTATTCAAGTGAAGGGTTTAACTAGAGGTTATTTTGGATAGCAAGTTATTATTGATACAATAAACACAAGATTTGGATTCGAACCACTTCAAAGATTGATCTCTTTTTCTTTAAGGAGATTTTTAAAAAACAACTACTAGAAAATATATACACAAAACATTTAGATCTTAAATTGAAAAACATTATATTGGTATGCCAAGGCCTAATTCAGTGAATGCAACAGCACACAGTCTGGGACACCTCTTGATTAATAAAATTAATATGAAAATGGATGAAAAAATTAGAAAAATTGTAACTGCTTTTAAAGGGTGATCATAATAATGTAAACTATTTTAACGTAATGTGACCTGATCAAGGTTTGATTAAACTATGATGCATTAGTTTGTAATATATAATTAACATTAAAATAGAAGATCATGATTTATTACATCAGACCTTCTTAATTTATCATTACTTTAACATTTTATTTTACTTTATGTTTACTCTAAGCCTATTTAGGTATTGTGTTGCACATTTGGCAACTTATTGGCTGTATCCGAATAGTCTAATTAACGCGTCTTCGACCCTTGATGTTCACTCGATAGTTGCATTGACAATCACGTGATTAAGTGTAGAACCATCCGAATAGTCACAAAGTGTGCCCTTGCATCCCTCACAAGCCCTTGAGACCAAAGGTGACGGTAAGTTTCCCTTGACACGCCATCAATTGCGAGTTTTACTGGCCACGATTTAATTTTTCGTCTGCTATAGTAATGTGATCTGTGATGTGGGATCTGTTATCTGTGATAAGGTATTTTAACTATATCGATACTGCTTTTCCTATAGTGTTTTTGTGTTGTGTTGGAAATATCTAGTGAAAAGAAGCGAGAATGGATATCAAAACATTTTATTTATTTTCATTCCCTGCTGATAGATGGCGTTTAAAATAGTTTCTAAGATCACTGGTAGGAAGCAGCACTGTGGACTCAAGGGTGTGTAAAGGGTAGTTTGCCATTCGAAAAGTCTTTTGCAGTCTTCGATCTCAAGTGCGTGTAAAGTGTAAATTTATCAAGTGTGTTCAAGTCAAGTGTACTTGACTATTCGGATGCAGCCTTTGTTTCTCACATCTAAACATTTTGAGCATTTTAAAGTAACATGGCACGACAAACTTATTTTTTAAATATTGGCTCTTTCTCATACCTAAATCTTGGTTCTATGTATGCAGTATTTACAATTTTCATTAACATAGGCTTCTTATAGTGTTTTGTGGGGGAAAAAAATATTTAAAAAAGTATTCTTTGACCAGGCCTCTAGACAGTAACTTAGTTTTATAGATTTATGCTGTAAGTATACTACATTAACTCCAAAACACAAGGGAACAGGTGATCAGAATTTGAGGCAGTTTGAGGAGAAACAGTTAGGGCCCCTCCTGCATCTCATTATCACTTAAACACATTTATATTTACTCAATTTTGTGTTTGAATTGTGCAGATTTGAAATATTTTTGCTGTTATCAGTTTGCCAAATTAGGATGTGTGTTTGCATACCTGTACACATATCGGCCATACTAATGTATTCCTCTTTCTTTCTTTTTTTGTAATATATATTATTGCTATCATAATGATATGTCGTTAAAGACTGCTTCTAATTTATTTTGTAAGTTCAGGGTGTCTACCATCCGGGAAAATCAGGGAAAACGGGAATTAGCCGGTAATTTGAAGTGATCGGGAAAAAATGGGAATAAGCCGGGAATTTGGTAGATTACAATAAAAATCCGGGAAAATGATATTTTACTCAAAATATGAAATAAGATAATCATTAAATCAGTAAATTATGTCATTTTTTTGTTTGTAGCTGTGTAATATATCTTTAATTCCTAGTAAACAATTTTAATACAAATTTAAAAGAAATATTAAAATTTTAAAACTTATTATTATTCATAAAAAGGATTAATAGAAAATCGACCGGTGTAGGGTGGGGAGGGGGGCAGTTAGANAAGGATGTTACTGACTTTTTAGTGGGGAATTTTAGGAAATGATCAGGGGAAATCAAGGGAAAAGTCGGGGATTTCATTGATCAAGTTGAGTAGACACCATGAAGTTATGACCAGATGAAGACACCTAATATATTTCTGTAAACTTTTTTTCACTATCCTAAATGTTCAAAACTAATTGGTTTTGATCCACGCCAATACTAGGGTGTTTATGTATATACGAGCCACTTGGCTCTTTTTATAAACCAAATAAAGAATCAATCAATCAAGAATCATGTCCAAAACAAGCCGATATAAGTAAGCTTATAATGTTTTATAGTAGGTCCTAATACTAGAATTACTCATATTATTTCATTAACTTGCCTAATAATTACTTTGGTAGCCACATGATTCAAAGACGTCACTCTCGCAATAGACTAGACTGCCAATGCCGAGGAGATCGGGGTTCAACCCCAATTAGGTGTACTAAAGGTGGTTTTACCTAAATGGCTTACCCCTTTCTCTCCCTCCATGTAAATGCAGGTACACTTTCTCTTAATGCAACCTTCCTCATCCCTAAACCATTATAGAGTAATTAAAGTTTATAAATATAAGATAAGCCCTTATTTTTTATAGAAAGCTTATATTCTACCACTAATTTTGATTGAAATTCACTAAAATTTTGTAATTTATAAATGTCTCATTTGATTTATTAACTATAGTTCATCATAAAAGTTATTTTATTGGTTTCACCATTGTATAGGCTGAGGTTGACCACGTCTCATTTTGAATGAGACAAACCCTACTGTTGTTGTTTTTTTCGCCATTATCCTGGCTGTCCCGTGGTTTAAATGAAAATGCCATTTTGGTGCATTTTCTTTGTAATTGGTGAATCATAATCTATATAAGTCTTAATCAAATTTGCATCAATGCCTGCTATTATAAGTACCAGTCATACGTGTAGCCATTGGTATAGGCACATCAGTCAAGATTGACAAATTCCCATTGAATAAATAGGCCCCCTAGTGTAACTTTAAAGCTAATTAATTATTCAGAGGGAAGAAAAAATGTGTGTTGGCAACAATTCGCCATCTCAGACGCGGCGGCGTATATATTCTGTAGTGTTAGTTTTTGGTTGTGTGGGCTGAAAGATTGAAATTTGTTGCATAACGTAAGTTTGTCTGAATAATACCCATGGTATGTTTATGATGAAATGCAGTCCCCTTCTACATAAACCTAAAAGTTTGTATGTGGGTTCTGTGAAGAATTATTGTAAGTTTGGATTTTTTTACTGTAATGACACTTTTTTTTAATGTTCTACTCCAAATAGGCCTTCCAGATGGTTGCTATTACCATACCGAGTCTTCCTTTACTGTTTCACATAGGCTACTGAGCAACATGACTTTTGGAGGCAAATACACTATTTATAATTCAATTAAAATTTGTTTATTTCAGATATTCCCTCCGTTATGGCAGACAATTGGTTGGGCTGCAATGTGTCGGTGAACTGTGGACCGTTTCGCGGCGTTTATCAAGGCCAGATTATAAATGTGGATGGGAAAGGGCAGACAATAACTATCAAGAAGGTTTTCAAAGATGGAGTGCCTCATCCGTCTTCAGAGGTTGTCCTCCAGTATGTATAGAGGCCGTCACAAATTACCAGTGTGACCAATGTAAAGTAGAGTTTAGAATCCTGGGGTATTTTTTTTTCTAAATGGTTTCTCACACTGCTGCGACATAAGTGTATGTACATTTTGTCTAGAGCTTATCTTCCCTATACCCAGACCCAAATGTGGTTCAAAAAATGCGCAATATTTTAAAAAAAATAACCACTTCATTGGTTTAATTAGTCTAAGGCTTAACTCACGTATTAGAATGGCCCGCTGAATACGGGAAGTCCTCAGCAGTCTAGCTCAACACTATACCAGCGCGTTAGCTAACTACACCAGCAAGGCGGTTAAGTCCTCAGCAGTATAGCTCAACACTATACCAGCGCGTTAGCTAACTACGCCAGCAAGGCGGTTAAGTCCTCAGCAGTATAGCTCAATACTATACCAGCGCGTTAGCTAACTACGCCAGCAAGGCGGGTAAGTCCCCAGCAGTATAGTTAAACACTATACCAGCGCGTTAGCTAACTATGACAGCAAGGCGGGTAAGTCCCCAGCAGTATAGTTAAACACTATACCAGCGCGTTAGCTAACTATGCCAGCAAGGCGGGTAAGTCCCCAGCAGTATAGTTAAATACTATACCAGCGCGTTAGCTAACTATGACAGCAAGGCGGGTAAGACCGAGTTAAATGTTTCAATGCCCATAACAAATATTAAAGAATTGTTGATATTACTTTGTGTAGAAAATTAAACTAAACTTATCTACTGGAGCAATATTTTTTGTATTTCAGCCAAAAAATTATTTTTTCCACCATAAAACTGAAAATACTAGTCCCAACTTGCAATCTCATCCATCCCACCTTAGAACCTTTGGAATCGCTAAATAATCTATCCTGCAATGGTCGAATTGTCTAAGACTTCTTCCCTCTCTCAATAGATCAGACTGGGAGGTTAGAGTTTGAATTCCTGTCAGGTGAGTCAAGTGTGATTTTTTCCAAAAGGGGTTTCCACTTTCCCTTCATACAATTGTGAGTTCACTTCCTCCAAATTCAACCCTCTTTATCCTTAACATCTAAGTATAATTTGTACATATGAGTATGACCAGAAATGGGTATTAAGGTGAGGTGCAAAAAAATAATTCTGGCTTAAGCACAGCAAACATCACTAACGGAAAGGGTAAATAAAATATAATATAATATGCTTGTATTTTGCTCAGAAATACAAGCAATTTTCAATGTCACGGTAGGCTACTTATTAGGTTATTTTAGAACTACAATTGTCATTGTGATTGATGCTATCTTGTATGGTCTAAAACGGTATATAGTACAGGATTTTTATAGAAAGAACCGTATCTATTGGTTACAAGCGCTATTAAAACTTCTTTAAGTTATCTCTTCATCAAGTCATGTCATCTTTGATAAAATTACACTAATGTTATGCTGTAGTGCAATGTTGACTATAAAGTATTTTCTAAAAGAACCTTCATACCAGGATCCTATTTTCTATACTTTAACCATCATCATAGTTGGGTGGTTAGGAAGGTAAACCGCACGCCTAGAAGTCCTTGGTTCAATCTAGGAAAGAACCAAACATGTTTGGTAGTAAGCCTATGAGTTCATGGTACTAACATTGTTAATAAATTCTTGTAGTGAAATATTAAGTGTCTTAAATCAGTCGGTAGAGTGTCTCTTCTGAGCTAAGGGTCCCTGGTTTGATTCCTGGCATGGCTGAAAATGTATCATTAGTGAAATGTGGGTTTAGTCTTACACAGTATTAAATTAACAGCTGAGGACTGGTTGTTGTGCCTGTCCTAATCTTGAGATAGATTATAAGGCATATGAGGTTACGACAGGTCTAGAAAGCCGGTAGTGGAAGCTATATATCATGAATAAAAAACTGACCCAAGCCACAGATGGATGTAAAAGTGTAATATTAAGTGTGTTGGACTAACTTTTTAGTGGATTTATAAGTCCTTTGCTGTACTCTGTGCAAAGTAAGTGCACACTACCAATATAACCGTTGAGAGGCTATTACTTTTAAAAACGCTTTGAAAATTTTCACTTGGCTCCGAAAAAATATCAGTCTTTTCTTTGAGAATAAATTTTAGCTTTGACAATTATGAAGCTTTGTCAATACTTTTTATTATTATTATTTAGCACTGTGTCTTACTACCCGTTCGGGCTATACGCTTAAGTACTAATTACACTAATAGATTAGGAATTGGGAAGGCTGAATTTAGAGGAAGTGAACCCGCAGTTGCATGGAGGGAGAGTTTAGGAAAAACCAACCCCAGTTCACCCGACCGAGATTTGAACCTCAATCTCCCCGTCCTCGGTGGTCTAGCTCAACACGACTGGCGCGTTAGCTAACTACGCCACCGAGGTGAGTCCCTTTGTCAATAGAATTATTTATAGTTAAAATACTAATCTTTGTAATTATTTTTATTCTGAGCTATTCTATACACTACTGATTAAAATATATTTGAACACATCCCAAATAGGCTTAATTTAATTGTATATTGTGATATATAACTTGATTTATCATCTCAGAATGTAATATTACAAATAATTATGAAATAAATAATTTTCTAAGTAAATTTATTTTTATATAAATAAGCTCAATATTTTTTTTTTCAAGTATAAAAAAGTATTCAAACTTTGATTTGACTTCAAAAATATTTAATATAAGTACATTTGATTCAGGTTCATTTCAAATTGAAAGAGTGGACTTCGCATACCTACCTTTACTAATGGGCCCACTATTTATTAGTTATTAAAAATATACGCTGGATTTTTTTAAATTATCTGAGTTGTACTGTGCGCCTGTAAGCCTGCCAATAATGTTTGTATCATTCCATTAGAGCTCAAGATATAGTTGAACTGAATATAATAAAATGTGGGGGTGATACCGCCGAGGAGCCGCAGTCTAGCATTGTCGCAGTCAAGAAACCTGTACCTAAAAGGCCAACACGTTCAGTCAGTGAAACTTTGACCACTAATAAAGGATTTCAACTGCGGGAATCGCCCAGGCGGACAAACGATAATGAATCTACTGGCCGCCCAAATGGAGGTTAGAATTTTAGATTATGCCTCAACTTTTGTTTTTGTCTGTAATGTTGTTGTATACTAAGACCTCACATGTTGTTGAGAGCTTGCTCCCTCCGTCTACAGCTCTTGGCTGGGCCGAGTTTCATCATATGGCTGACTCAAAGATTAGCCCTGCATTGCAAACGATTTATTTAAAAAGTATGTTAGGATTATTATTATTATTATTATTATTATTACACCCATTTGTGGTCGCTTAATCTAATGCACCACGCTCCTTTAAGACTGGATTTCAGGTAGCGGGGGATTCTGGTTTAAATCTGGGCTTTGGAGTTGGAAGGTGAAACTGGAAGAAATTTTGAGTTGACGTCAGTAAAAATGTATTGACTCAGACTTCAAAATAAAAACTTCTAATATTATAACAATCTATGGTAAATAGGGCCTATATCATTTTGATTTTATACTTCTTTTTTTAATGCTTTACCTGATCAATATTTCTAATTTTGATTGACAAATTTATTTAAATACGTTCACAATGCCAAAGAAGCTTTCCATTAAATAAAATGCGTTTGAGAATTTTACACCAGTAAATTTGTTATTACTATTTAATAGACACTAGCCATTAGGGAAGTGAAAAAAGTATCGATACTTTATTAATATTGATATTTTACTTTCAATACTAGTATTTTACTTTCAATACTAGTATTTTTTAACTTGATACATTTTTTCTGATATGTTGAAGGATATTAATACTCACTCTCTGGTATCGGATCGGTATTGCAAGAAACAACTTTTTTGTTATCGTCACTCATGCTGGGATTAAACGTGTACTGTGGAGGAAGAAAAAATGACACTATTTTTTAACTCTCACTCATTTTCTGAAACTCTAGCATTCAATCTCTTTTAGTTCATCATTATTCATAGCTGTTCTTTTATCTTTGTTTATCAATGCATCCTGATGCCTGACTGGGGGAGCGGCGACCATTCTACCACCCCTTGATTTATCAATGAACAAGGTCATTACAAATTAAACACAATAAGCTTTTGTAGAGCTTAACGAACTCGGTTAACTCAAGGGAGTCCCAAGCAGACAAAGCAGAAAAGTTTCAATACTGATACTTACTGTTATCGATACTTTTCTTTCTAGACCCCATCCCTATTAGCCACTTCAGAAGGAGTTTGAGATGGACAGTAGAAAAATAGATGAGTTGGAGTTGAAGGTTTGGCGTACCAACCCCACAGACCAGGTTTTGATCCTGATTAGGTGTATTTAGGGTGGCTTTCCCAGACAGTTTCCCACTTCCCCCTGATGTAAATGTGGGTATATTTCATACAAAATTATCCCTTCATCCTCTCTATCCCATTAACGTAAATAACGCATGTGAACAACCCAAATGACTACTATGACGCGATAAAAACAACAATCATTATTACTATTGCAGTTGGCGAAGGCTCACGGACGCCCAGCAAGAAAGACAGAAACCGTCAGAAGTGGACGGAGCGAGACGAGGCTTGTTTCGGCTCATCGATCAACAACATCTTGGGACATGAGTTTGATTTCGAAAAAAATCTTGCTCTGTTTAACAAGCAGGTAAAACAATCATGTCTTTCTTTGTGTTTAGGGTAACCATAATTTGCAGTAACAAATCTAAGGTCAACCTCGGTGGTCTTAGGGTGAAGTGCTCGCCTAAGGACCCTATGTTCTTGGGTTCAAACCCAGCCGAGGTTAACATTTTTCTTGAGCGACATAAAATATGTAGCACAACTTTCTTCAGAGGAGAAGTAAATTGCTAAATGTAAAAGAACCCTGGAAGGTATGTGAAAACACCTTTTCTGGCAAAATTGGTTAGCCCTTCTCTCTTGCTCATAGAAATGCTCGTGTACTGATATCATACGTTGGTTCATAAATGCACTTTAAATACCTCAAACAAATTAAAAAACCAGAACAAATCAATCAAGGTCTTATAATGAAGAGTTTATTTGCCTTAATGGATGCTTTCTTTTCTACTTGGTATGTTCAACATGGTTATCAACGGCTTAATCTAAGAGGTAGTAATGAGAAGATTGGTTTAAAGGTATATTTGTGCTAGCATTGAAAAGGGGTAGGAAAACCACAATGGCAACAACACGTGAAATAAAAACTCCAATTCTCTTGAGTGATATTAGAACTTTCTTTGCTAGTGGAGTATGAAGTCCACTTTTTCAATTTGAAGCAAACTTAAACCAAATATATGAAACATTCTTGAAGCCGAATTGAAATTTGAATAATTTTTGTTGGTTTCTTTACTCTTGAAAAAATATTAGATTGTGGTTACGTAAATTGCTTTATTATGCACTAAAATTACTTGGAAAATGTTTTATTGCAACAATGGGTTGTAATATTTTATATCACTCTGATAAATCAAATTATTATCTCAACATGCATTTCATTTACTTCCAATTTTTTCCATATGAATATTTATTTGCAATGTACAAAATAATTCAGAATGGCAGTATTTGAACATAAAATTGAGTAACATTTTAGAAAACATTATAAAAAATTGTTGAAAGTAAGGAGTGGTTATAATTAATAAATTGCTATAGAAATATATAAAAATTAAATTTGTAGATTAAACAGTTGCTAAATTGGTAGATGTATTAAGTGAAATTACAAGTCACAATGTATAATTTAAATACTTCTAGTGAAGAAACATATTGTAATATATGAACATTTATATACAATTAATATATTGAGTATTTTAGCTGTTTATAATTTTATTGGCGAAGTTTTGACGCCGGAATTTTTTCCGAAGCCAAGTCGAAGCTGATGTTTGTTTTGAAACCAAGTTGAAGTTTTGAAGCTTTTCACACCCCTAATCACCATTAATCTAGTTATTTGCAAACTTAACACCTTAAATATTAGTTGCTGAAAACAGACACACAATAAAGAACAGAAATTTAGTATAATATACAACAAGCTCAAATTAGTTTTGCTAAGCTTATAAAGTCGCCTAGCTCTAGTAGATATTAAAAGCTTGAAATTCCACACCCCTATTTTACATTAAACGAATTGCATAGAGAAATCTCTCTCGTACAATTAATTGACAGAACTATCAAATGGCTAGGTTTGAAATTTTCTTTAGATTATGTATACACCCACATCTTTTTTAATATTCCTAGAGTTTAAAAATTACGCATATACATGGGAATCGAGCTTGGGACTCTCGGATTAACGCACCAATAAATGCACTACCATTGTTATACCCGGGATTCGAATCTTGTATCCAGTTGTTAATTTTAAAATCCATAAATATAATATTGATGCGGCTCTATCCGTAATTAAAAGATAATTTCCATCTTATAAGCTTCACTGTTCATGTGCAATCCATTTACTTTAAAAGGTAGCAAGCCTACTTACTGATCCTTAGTAAATTATAATTAGATATGGGCGCCTGGACTCTTTAAGGCTATTTGAGATTTGAGGATCTGAGAAAATTTTAGATTCTAACACAAATTAAAAAACTCTTTCCCCCTTCCCCCTGCCCCACGTTCCCATTTTTCAAGTGAAATTTGCTTTAAGGCTCTAATATTGCTTATTGGTGGCTCAAAACGATTTATAATATTAGGATGAACGTAACTAGAACACAGCAAGTACTGTAATTTATCACTTGACTTCATGTATGAATATATAATGTATCTCTTTTGCTTTATGAGGTAATTGTATTATATTTGGAAAAAGATACTGGAAAGGTGGATATAAACATAAAAGGAACGAACATAATATGGCTTTTTCAGTGAAAAAAGGAACAAACTTTACACTGTTGCCATTGGGCAAAGAAATAATGGCTGCGTCTTGAAGAAAATCAATCATTAACACCCATTTCCCCTTCCTAGAATGAATCCTAGGTCAAAGTATTGGGGCATAATATGTTTATTCCTTTTATATGTTTCTCTTATCCACCTCTTCTGTATCATCTTATAAATATAATACAATTACCTCATAAAGCTAAAAGAGGTTTTCCTTATAGATATATATTATGAATCATTCTGTAATTTAACAAATTTTGATAAAAATTATATATTTTACATTAATAACTAGAGTTATTAATGCTGTAAATCTACTTTGGACCTGTAAACTTATTCAATACTGTCATCCATTTTGAATTATCTTCTAATTCAGTTGGATTGTCATGACAAGGCAATGAAAATAAAAATAGCCAAATGGACCCAAGAAAATAATCATTATTTTTACTATTTTTACATTCTCCCTTTCTAAAACTATAATTTCACTTTTATTAAAAATTTAACATTGAAAATACATATTGATTATTTTCGAACTTAAGATATTTAAAATTTGCAAATAATATGTTCAACTTAAACTATATTTGGAAGAAGGTACAGGAATGTGGATAGAAACATATTAACAGGACAGCATGGCTTTTAAAATGAAAAGAAGAACACAGTTCACATTTTACATCGCTGCCAATGGACAAAGAGGTAATGGTTGCCTCTTAAAGAAAATAGATTGTCATCGCCCAATCCCTGGATCTAGGTTTCATTCTATTGGAACTCATCAGGGAGGAGTGTGAAATGCGCCACACAACTTCTTAAAGAAGGGAAAAAAAGGGAATAAAGGGTAAACTTGTAAAGAATGATAGGACACACAGATAGGAACATGTAAAAGGTAAAACATAAAGGACGAACACAGGAAAAGGACATTGGATGCGAGTATATAATATATCTCAAGAAGGAAAACCTCTTAAAGCAAAAAGAGGTTTCCTTATTGAGATATATTATACAACTTCAAATTTAGCATTAGTTACTATTTAGTAAAAGAATTATGTTGATTAGCTTGTCTAAAATCAGTCTTGATCAACATTGCAATAAATATTTTATTGAACTTCACAAAAAAAAAAAGCATTTATTATTTCATATTGTCTACTAAACACTGGAGGTGACCTGGCGGTCTAGGGTTAAGGTGTCAGACTTCTATGCTGGCGGCCAGGGTTCAATCCTCGGTCCCGGCATAGATTTATCTGATTACCAAACTCTTCCTTCACCTCTGACAAGACATCTTGTGAATGTGGGGAATTCCAGGCCTCCACCGTGGTTCGGATTCCACGTTAAACTGTAGGTCCTCCATTTCATCTCACAATCACCCTACCATTACACATTAGCGTAAATGCGTATAACCCAAACGGGTAGTAAGACGCGGTGCTAATAATAATAATACTAAAAACTGTATTTCAACCATCATATTTTTCATTTTAAAGTGTGAACATCAACTTTTATAAGCATTAAAAATTGAATTGAGATAAATTTCCTTTTAAGATAATTTCCATCGTTAACCCATACACTTCACATAGAGGAATGGAATTGGAACAGAATAAGTGATCATGTAAGATTATTATATTAATGACTAATGAACCAAATATGAAATATTTCAAATATCTAAATGCTTGTGATTCTTACTTTTTTTAATAGTGTAAATAAGGTCAGAGCCATATTTTGGGAAAATATTATCTCATTTAAAAATCAATTTTATAAACTCTTCCTGTAATATTGTAAGTGTAATTTTAATGTCTTTAAATACATGATTGTTGAACCCATTTTAATTATTCTTTCTACTATAATTTTATTTGAATGTTGCTAGTTTTAAATCTTTTTTTAAAAGTGTTATTTCTAATTTAAAAACTAATATTAGGTCTACTGGTTTTTAAACATTTTAACAATTTATAAAAATGAATATCATTCTTATTTTAAGAATATGAGTTTCATATATTTTTAAGAGCTCACATTTTAAATATGTGGTCTTACATTTAATGTTTTGATCGGTGAGATTTTAAATATACTATTTTACTTTTAAAGTAAACAAATATATACTCTTAAAATTGTGAACATACTTGAACTCGGGAGCCTTTTGAATTACTTAGTTCAAGTTTGACTCTAGTGGAAAAAAAAACAAGATTGCAGACACCTATGTAAAGAAAAGGAATTGTTGAATAATATGAACAAGTAGTGAAATATGGCTTACATAATTTGATAGACACACTGTAAAGGTGGATAATATACATCCTATGTAAGTCGAGTATGCATGACCACTTAATGTAATACTAATTATTCTCTATCCTTCTTAAAGGCTGTATACGACGAGATTAATGCATCACAGAGACCAGACATAGTCAAGCATGCGGACCAAGGTCGTCGCATCACAAAGTACCGCCATGATGAGAATGTAATAGCCAGCGCACCGGCTATGTACAGACAAATAATTGTACCAGCGCCTGATTCCAAAGAATATGTAACAGGTATTGAGATTACCAATTAACACACATACATTTTAAGTATGAACAGGACATTCGATTCCTTAAGATTATTATTATTATTTAGCACCGCGTATTACTGCCCGTTCGGGTTATACACTGATTCCTTAAGAATATCCAAGGAAATATCGGTTTTGAGATATAAAAAAAATCCGAATTTTGAATTGGAATTTGGTTTAGAAATTTAATATAGCTTGATGATGGTCGAGCCCAACATCATTATAGGACAAACTCAACAATCAGACCCCATTCCTGAATGTTTGAATGTTATAATTATTAGGGTTGCACGAAACTTCATGAACTTTGACTTGGCTACATATATTTGCTGCTTTAACTTTGATTCAAAAGTGAAATTCCAAATTCAACAATTACGAGTTGCAGAAAAAAATTTAAATTTAAAACAACACATTTATGTTTATTATTTTCATTTTCTGCTATTAAATCCAACAAAAATTAGGGTTTGCATAAAAGAAAATGCTGTTTTAATCAAAGTATGAAATATAATCATTATGAAACTACAATATGATTCAAACTTTTTTTTTGTGATAGTAACTTGATTATAATTTTAAGAGAAGATTTATTAGTTATCCTTGAAATATATTATTATTATTATTATTTTGCACCACGTCTTACTTCCCGTTCGGGTTATACGTTTTAAGTACTAATTACGCTAATGGATTGGGAATTGGGAAGGTTGAATTAGAGGAAGTGAACCCGCATTTGCGTGGAGGGGGAGTAGAAAACCATTTAGGAAAAACCACCCCCTGTTCACCCGACCGAAATTCGAACCTCGATCTCCCTGTCCTCATCGGTTGAGCTCAACACGACTAGCGCGTTAGCCAACTACTCCACCAAGGCGGGTGCTTGAAATATAAATTTTAATAAATATCATAAATTATATTTTACCATTTGAGTGCCAATGTCGCTCAGAGCGATGCACGAAAATTCTGCTAAAATTGCCAGCGTCGCTCACAGCGATCCCATGTTTTCGAGCTCTTAGTTCAGTATTAATTGAACAGATAGGGTAGATTTTATTTCCACTGCGTTCTCGTATGTTCAAGCTACTTTTATTTGTCTTTGCACTTAGAGTTTCAATATATCGAACATGAGAATTATTTTCTAACTTTATGAGTTTTATCTCTGGCCTTGTTTGTAAACATGGCTACTAAAAGAAAAGCTGTGATTCAAGACACAGAAATATTTGCAATATTTATTGATACCTCAAGCGAGAGTGATCAATTTGTTAGTGATTCTGAAAGCAGTGGTTCTGAATTTGTAAATAATGAAACTGAACAGGAATTATATTCAAGTGAAATATCGGAAAAGTAGGAGGGGCAGCTGACATTGATAACACAAGTGTGAATATGAGGGATTCTTATAGGGATGAACTAAATCTTGAAGATCAAGATAATCCAACCCAACTTCTTCATATTTATGAAAAGTACCAGGTTTGAAGTCCCCTCCCCTTTCCCTTCTAATTCCAAGCCAATTTTTTATTTTAGATTTTATTTTAGCATAACTTTGCTAAAGTTGATGATCACTAAAACAACTGCTATGCATAACCCAATTTTAGTATAGAATCTAAAGTTAGTTGTTTTTTGTAAATTTTGTTATTTTCTCAGTTTTTTATGCTCTTTTCAGTGATTTATTCTATTTCAAGCGATTTAAATCTACAATGCTTAAAAATTAATGTTAAATAAAATAGTAAAAAAAATCCTTTAAATATCTTGGCTAGTGAATTTTTTTATTATATTTAAAATTAAAAAAAAAAAATTTATTATTATATCATTGGATTGTTAAGCATGTTAGCTAATTTATGTAAAAATTTGAGTTCACGAAGTTCAAGACTAATGAGTTATTAAAATTTAAACAAAAGCCTGTATTTTTCATCAAAATAGCTTGGCACTTTTAGCACATTTTTTTGTCATTTCTCTTGGCATTCAAAGGGTTAAAAAGTGTTTAAGTGAAAATAGAAGAATAGAAGACATTAAAGCAGGAAGAATAGAGGAAAATAGAAGTTAATAAACTGATCCGGCCACAGGCTGAAAATAGTTGATGTTGATGATATTTAATGTCTTAATTTACAGAGATATGCAAAATAAAGTATTTTTATTTGACATTATAAATTTTTTCTTTTACTTGAACTTTGATTCAGCTTCGGGAATATTTCATATTACTCAATTTGTGTTTGTTTTGAATTGAAAAAGTGGACTTTGCACACCCCTAAAAACAATTTATTGAAATATCATTTGGTTTCATACAAGGGGCAACAAAAATTCCTACACCGAGTTGTCGGTGACTGTGATATTGATATAAAATGAATAGCCGACAATCTCGCATGTTTATCACAGAATTTGTCTCAGTGTGTGAGTAAATTTAAAAGGTTAAGCGATATTAGGTAATCTGCACACAATGTTTTCTGTTGTTTCATACCGCTAAACTGATCACAAAGAACCTTAAAAACACACTAGATATGTAGTTAAGGTTTATTGGAATATTGGTAAATGTGCTGACTTTAACTCTCTAGTGTTTAAAAATGAGGTGGCCCAATGGCTAGATAATTTTATAATAAAGGAAAGTGATAAAACTAAAGACAAAGGAAAAATAAACTACTAAGAGTAAATTTGATGAAGAAAGCCCACCTAGGGAAAGAGGAAAAATGTGGGAAGAGTCCATTGCACAAAGGTGACATCTTCCCACATTTTTCCTCTTTCCCTAAGTGGGCTTTCTTCATCAAATTTACTCTTAATAGTTTATTTTTCCTTTTTCTTTAGTTTTATCACTTTCCTTTATTATAAATTTAACTCTCTAGTGATAGAAAGATTACATTTTTAATAATATTGGCAGTTTCACGCACTAGCCACAAATGTGTGTTTTACTGTGTCTATATGTATGTTTGTGGAAGGAGGGTGGAGAACGGCAGATAGTAAAAATATAATTTAAAAAGTTTCCATAAATATAATAAGTCTCAGCTATGCTTGAGAGCATTAAAATGTCTGCCATAAGTGTGGTTTAATCTGCAATAGCCTGCCTCTAAAATCCTTATTTGTATTAACAACCTTATTTAATACATGACAATTTGTAATTTTCATCACTTTTTTGAAATCAAACTATTCCTTGGAAATATCTTTTGATATCTTAACATATTAAAATAAACTCTAAGATTTGAATGTATTTAATTTTTACAAGATTGCATGTCAACACATCCAATTCTTTTTTAATCCTTAAATTTTTATTCAAACCTATCTAATTTCAGATGACGGTTTAGTGATACCAAGTATTACGCCTGAGCTGCGGAACCAGTTGTTCATTGTGGCTAAAACGTTTGGATTGACGGATGAACGTCAAACCGAGCTAATGGGACGTGCAGCAACAGAAATAGCACTCCAGCTTTTAGGAGGGGGTCATAGGTAATGTTTCATATAGGTGTGCGGGAAGCTTCAAAAAACTTGAAGTCAAATTCAATAATTATTAGCTTTGACTTTGACTTCAAACTTGAAAAAAAAATCTTCCTTCGAAAAATTACAAGCTTTGAATTTTTTTATATATTTTCAATTTTAATAATTTGAAACTACTGTTTACCAATTTTCAATAATAAGTACTTGGGTGCATATTATTTAATATTATTTATATAAGAAAACTATCCCAACATAGCTTAACCTAACCTTTCTTGTGTCAATAAATAAAAGTTTTGGCAAAGTTGTTAAAATAAACAAATTTGTTTTTTAAGATACTTTTACTAATACATTCTGACATGTGGTGAAAAGGGTGCATTTCACTAAAAAGGTTGAGAACAACTGTCCTAGAGTTTCCCAGTTTTCCAGGTGTGAGGCACATCTGTGAAAAATTCAGGGGGTTTCAAAACTCAAACTCAATTGACCTTGGTTATCTTTTCTAGACTGAACCCGCACAATGTGCATCAGTGGCCGACTGTGGTGGTGCTCTGTGGCTCTCATCGCCAGGGTGCGGTAGGCGTGAACTGCGCTCGACAGCTGGCCAGCCACGGCGTCAACACCGTCGTCTTCCTTCTCAGTCCACATCGGCTCTCTTTGCAGATGAAACATGAGCTGTCCCTCTACAGGTTGACCAACAACAAGCTCTTTACCACCGTACATGGTCAGTACATTTACAATTCCATTTCCTTAACTTTATCTGACAGCTAGGAAACACTACTAGATATTCTTTCACGTATCCAAACGATCCGCAAGCCAATGTGTTTAGCAGCTCTCACTTTTGAATGTCAAAACATTCACAACAACTATCATAGTCATTAATTACTTTCAGCCTATGCCTGGGTCAGTTTAGTTTAATACCTCCATCATCCTTTGGCCTTCCGCCATTCCTCCTATCTTAATTAACATTAGAAGTGGATGGATCCCTAACACTCGGGGAAATTTTCGGTAAACTATCCAATTGGGGCAAGATTGGCCCCCTCCCGGTGGGAGGTGAATAGAGAAGGTTCTAGCAGGTACTGCTGGCTCATTCTCTATTGTACAGTTTCTTTGTTTTGAAGCTAACTTAGAGGGATGGGGGGTAAGAAAAACAATTTAGAAAGCACATGACACGTGTGCTCTATCCACAGTTATTTGTTAGGTTCAGTAAAGGATAGAGCTTGAAATATTTAGAGAGAGACAGAAATATATTCTACTCTACCATATTTTTAGGTATGTAAATGTGGCTGGGGGGCAGGGGGGGGGGCGGGAATTAGCTTGCCAAGGTCAACTATTTATGAGTGCTCAGTCTTTCTCTTAACCAAACAAACAGAGATTACAGGGGTGTTAAACTAGATAACCTTTAAGGGGTGTTAATTTTAGAGAACACTAAAGAGGCTTCAAGCAGAGAGAAGTTTTAAAGGGTAACAAATCTATAGAGAATTTAAGAGGTTTCATACTTTGAAGATATTAAGAAGGGTATAGAATTTTTTTTTATTTGTTGCACTCTTCCAATTTAGTTGATTATAAAACACTATTTTCAAAAGAGATTAACTAATAAAATAATTTCTATTAAAATGGATTAAGATTAACTACTCAATTTGTAATATTCAATACTTGTTCAAAATTTTGCTATTTAAATCGATAAAAAATGCTATTTTTACTCCTTTTATATTTTATAATGCTCTTACAGTACATTATTTTATCATTAGTATTACATTTAATACTGACCAAGCTTTTATAAATTTTACCATATTTGTTTAAAAATCAATATATATATATATTTTTATATCTAAATTTATTCTAAAGAGTTATTTTTATAATTTCCTGATCCCAATATTTTGACTCGTTTCCTGTCCTGATATAAAAATGTCATTCTCATCCATCCCTAATTGTGATACAATCAACTTCTGCATGGAACACTCAGCATATCAAATTTAGTACCTTAAAGTCTTTTATTTTTTTACACATTCCCAAACCCGATATTTTGAATCATTTCCCATCCCGAAACAAAAGTGTCATTCCTGTCTATCCCTCTTTAATATACATTGTTACAGAAACTCTCATAAATGAATTCATGTAGACTGTTAAAGAAACAAATTAAGGAAAAAAGTAACTTTTTCTACCTAGGAGCATAACATTCAATTTCCTATACCTCAATTTAAAAAAATGTATTGGCCAATATCTCAGAAACTTAACATCCAGGATTGATTAAAATTTTAAAAATATCCAAGTGACATATTTTCATATCTACTTTAGGCTTAATAAAATATTATTTATGATACTTTAACTATTGAATAACATGTATAATGTATTCCTAAACAGCTGTTTCCAAAATAATAATCATTGTCCTGGCATCTTGAGTTACATTTGCCGGTGCAATAAGAGATGGCAGCACATGTTAGCTTTACTTCAATACTCTTTTAGTTCCAATGACCAGACATTGACGCCAAATGGCACTATTGTAGTTGTAGAATAGCACGTGCATATTTTAAATTTTGAAGAGAAGATTGAACCTCCAAATTTACATTTTATTGTTGGACAATAATTATTCCATCCCGAATGTAATAACTAGTAAATAAAAATAATAGCTCACAACAAATAACATACAAATTACACCTAATCATTTGCTTATTGATGTAATATAATTTAAATTTGTTTGAAATACTATGTTATAAATCACATGCTAATTATTTGTTAGGTAAAATTTTATCATATAAACATGGCTAAATTTATTGATGTATGGGGGACTAAGGCATCAATCAGTCTCATCATCTAGCTAATAACATCTGAGGGGATTTTTGTTTTAAGCCTGATGAGTATATTCCATTCACGATAGGTTTTTACCTGGAGGACAGTTCGAAAATCATATGTTTAGGTTTTGGGTTGCCAACACTTGTAAAAGATCACAGTTTTGTTTATAAATGTAAAGATATTTAATTATCTGTTATATATTACATTTAAAATAATGTAAACTAAAGTTTTCTCATACTATTAAATAAATTGTTCCTATCTATGTGTTCTATTATGCTTTACCGTTTTCCTTTTTTTTTCCTCTTTTGTGTTTTTTGGTTTTCTCTTTTAGGAAGTTGCGTTGCGCGTTTCACACTCCTCCCTGATGAGTTATAATACAATTACCTCGTAAAGTGAAAAGAGGTTTTCCTTATAGAGTTATAAAAGTTAAATTTGCATGTTTTACAAGAATGACCTTTATATTGTCTATGTTTGAGATTGAGAAACAATATTTATAACCAAAACCATTCTTAATGAAGGTTGTTTTTTGGGGGAAGTATGCTGCATATTTTTGGGTTGTTATGGTATTATTGGAAATAATAAATACTCAGTTTGGTTGTTTAATTTGCTAGGGCCATTATTTGCTTTTTTTTTATTTTCAGAATTTTCAAGATATTTTCAAGTCTCGCACGTCTCTACATTTATTTTGTTCTGGTGGGTCATAAAACTTTGACATCCATCAAAATCTTGAGTTAGATTTTTAGACGATAACAATAATTTTTACCTACCAAAAGGGTGCAAGAAACTTTTTTTTAAAAAAGTTACTGTCATTGAATAATTATGGTTTGTTTTTATTTACAGAGCTGCCGTCAATATCTGTGGACTTGATAGTGTCAGCTCTTCTGGATAGCGAGGGGAATGGCGCGGAGCAGCCGTGGTACTCACCGGCAGCGGCCTGGACCAACGAGAGCCGTGCGGCGGTGCTGGCGCTGGATCCACCGGCAGGAGGCACACCCGGCGTGGACACCAAGTTCTCCCTGCTCCCCATCCTTCCACTGGCGCACAGCCTCGAAAGCGGAAAGCTGTACCTGTGCAACCTGGCCTGCCCCCAGCAGGTGTTTTTCCAGGTGGGGATAAAATACACCTCCCCGTTTGGGCCCAAGTTTGTCATCCCGCTGCACCCCAACGACACTTGATTACGTCATGCGCTTACGGCTTCTCTTGACAGAGATATCTTTGGGCAATATCACTAATTGGTAGTTTCTATTTTTTTTAATGTTAAGTAGCTCTTACTTACATTTATTATAAATAATATTGGGAAATATTAAAAAACATATAAAAAAGGGATTGAAGGATAATGTTCTCGTTAATAAAGAGGAAATGATTGCAACTTAGATAGCTTTCAGGGAGATGTACATGAAATACATACTTAAGTATATATTGTCTTTGTTTATGTTAGTAACATTAATGTTAGACAGCTAATGTTTTATTTGCTGTACATATCTTAAATATTCATTTTATTGAAATAAGATTTAGGTATAGTTTAAGACTGACACATTAATTCGATGGAATATGGGTGGGGGGAGAGGGGTTGAAAATCTTGGCCACGAGATAAAAGAACTCCAAACACACTTGTATTATTCAAAACATCTTCTTTTTTTGGTAACATCAGCAGTCATTATCTGAGAGTGATGTTAAATTAAGATATAACATGTCTTAAAGAGTTTTGAAAAAACAAAAGAAAGAAAAAAGTTAAATGTCTAGGATAACATTTGTTGTTAAATGGGAGGTCATAGGGAAATATAAGTTATATGGTGGTGTACAATTATGCCATGCCAAATTTCTTTTTTGTGTGTGTGTGTGTTAGTACCAGGGTTCATCCTAAGGACGTGTGAAGTCTACCTTTTCACTTCATACCAAACTCGAATTGAATATATGCAATATTCTCATAGCTAAATCATTTGTGTTTTTTAGCACCGCATCTTGCTACTTGTCCGAGCTATACACTTTGAATCAAAGTCTGAATATGGGTAGACGAGAGGTGTTTTTTTTATATTTTGCCCATAACCGATTTCTAAACTTTTAGTGATGTTAATGTTGATGTATTTCCTCTATAAATACTCTTGGATTATGTTAAATTAAATATTGACAGAAGGATAGAAGGGAAAAGCCTACACACTTATCAGAAATCTGTAGGCCTAAAAATTCACAATTAAAACACACTTAAACACATAATTATATAATTTTCAGGGTACATCAGTCATTATCATATATTTTAGCAATAACTTTATTTATTTTTTAAACATTCTTTTACATTTTTTGTTAGGCAGTATGGAATAGGACTAAGATAGCGTATTATAGGATAAAAATTTAATCAACAGTAATGCTTTTTGTTTGAAATGAACTAAATTAAATATAAATAAATCAGGTTAAAAACTAAACACCTTAAGTTTTTTTTTTAAATATAATGTTTCCAGAAGTATTTTAGGAATTCATTTTATTCAAAACCCACTTCAGTGGTGGAACAGTCCAAGGCGTTAGGCTGTCCTGCTGATGATGGAAAGATTTGGGATCAAATCTAGCTCGGGGTCTAGTGAGGTTTTTTTTTCCTAAATGGATTCCAACTTTCCTTTTGTGCAAACTGGGGTAGATTATCTTTAAAGTGCTTCCTTTTTCATCCCTGCCCCATTAGATTATTTATAATATATGTGTATAACCTGAACACGCGATGATTAAAAAAAACTCTACCTTGGGAATATTTTCAAATATTCACTTCGACTTTGCTTTGAACTGGGAAAACTGGTTTCACACACCCCTATTTAAGAACATGCTATTTTATTAGTACATTAGAGTCGCGATTATCCTGCCTTTAAATATCCGGCCCTCTGTATCACTCGGCTCGATTCTCGGTGTTAATAAGTGTGTATTGAAATAAATAAACCAGTACACTTACACTAATAATTAATAAATAATCAATCCCAAACGCCTTACAACTATTACATTAGGGACAGCAAAGCATAACTTCTATGCATGCGGTTGGCGTATAATATGGTGGTACTATTGCAGTCGTTTGGTCATTTTAGATAGCATTAATGGTGTGCGAAGTTTCGAAAAGTCGAAGTTGGAGTTGAAAGTCAAATCTCCTTCGGCTTTGACTTTTACATCTCCAATAACCTTCACATATTCAAAAAATTTCGAAGGAAGGATAAAACTTTTGATGAATCATCAAACAATTTAATTTTATCATATTAAATATTACATATTTCAATATTTGATCATTTTAAAACTGTTACTAAACAGAATTTTAACATCGACCAGTAATTTAACTACCATACCGTAAGCATAAATCAAAAGCGGGTAAGTAAATTTTAATAGATTATATTCACTATCGCCAACATAATTTTGTAAAAAATAAAAATACATATAATGAAGTAACACCAAGGTCACTGGTATGAAGCAGAGAAATTGCTTTAGTTGTGCTATCATCCCATTTCCCATCTAATGTTTAGTCTTTAATATTCCATCTCTTTGGAATTATCTTTGACAAATTTACAACTGCATTTTGTCACAGAAGTTTTTCATAACTTCTTCGCATTGCCTTTATTATTCAAATTGGATGATATGGCATGTTGGAAACGAAAACAGGATTTAGTTTATGATTATTATCATGTAAATGCAGATAAAAATACATGCATATGTAAAATTTGCAAATAATTTGATCATCTCTATGATGTAAGTAAATATTAAAAATCTATTGATAATTTTCTAAGTTTATCAGTAAGCCCGTATGCATTAATTATTAATATAGACCTTAGACCTCAACTTTTCTTCGCAATTTTCAAGCTTTTCTTTGCATTTAAAAAGTGGCCTTCGCACACCCCTAGATAGCAACAGTGTTTTTATTTGGCTGGGAACAGAAGCAGTGTCAAGGGAGTTGTGCATGAAGCATCCCTACTTAAGGCAAACCCTTTCTGAAAATTATTTACACTCGAATTTTGTTTTATCAGGATCTTTCATTATTCGGCCTGGAATGCCGTTACTTTAGCCCGGATAGTCACAACCCTAGTGTATTATGAAAAATTCATTGAGAAAAGAGATATTAAAATATTGTAAAAATCAAGTTCCCTATTGGTTTTGATATGAACCTTAAAAAATAAGGGTTGCTCCTAGAAAAGTTAATGACATTTCACTAAAAATATTTTGGGAATAACCTTGGTTATGAATTCTTAATTTGTCAGTTTTGCTTAGCTAGGAAATCAATTCTTGTGTATGAATCTATGAATATGAAATTATTAGGTAAGTAGTGTGTTAAAATGTGTACTTAAAAAGTATACAAGTAAGTACATATGAGTTATTAAAATTGAGTTACTTGAATCTTGAGGTCCCTCAAATCTTAGTTTTGATTCAATGACTCAACCATTTAATAGATAAGAAAACAAAATATTTTGAACATTTTTAAATGTCCTTGTATATCTAAGTGTCATTGTGTTGACATTTTAGGACTAGATTTACTATAGGGTAAAATAACCAAACCCAGATCATTTAATTTATAAGCCTGCGCATATTGAAGAGACTCAATTTTGAATTAAAACCAAATGTTAAGAGCCTAACTTGAATCGATTATGAATCATGAATCAAATCTGTATAAATATTTTATTATGAAATTCTTTTGAATTAAATTCTTAGATTAAGCTATTTTTTTATTAGAGATTGACATATTTGTTAAGAAAATAAACATAAAAAATAATAGTCATACACTATTTACACACACAATAGAAATCTCATCTTTAGTAGAGTGAAACTATTGACTTAAGTTTTGTAAAACATTTTTCACTTCATACAATTTATTAGGCCTAGTGGTCTTTTTCCTGGCATCTCAGTGTTTGACCTTTTGAAGTTAATATTTTACTCGACTATTTTCAATACAAAATAAGTGTTCTTCTTAGGTTCATTCTCCAAATACAGTTCCTTTTGATAAGCGAAAATCGACCTTGTGCCGACCTTGATCGTGTTGATAAGCTGCAGAGGAATGGCATGTTTATATTAAGTTTAAAGCTGGGCGAAGAGAATAATAGGACAAAGCAAAACTAAAATGAGTAACTAATGTCCAGCCACTGGCGGTGTTTCGATTATTATTGTTTCTCCCTTTCTCCACTACTTCTCAAAATCAACTGTTTGAGGAGTCATCCATGTTAAATATTGAAGAGCGGTATCAAGATTGTTAGCGTATAGTATTGATTATTGCGATACCAGTCTATACCATAGGAATGGAGGAATTTAGAATTGAAATCGGCACAGCCCTAATTAAAACCATACAAACTACATCTTTACAATCAATATATTATTGATATAATGAACTTCTTATGTTTCTGTCATCAAATCAAATAGCCTAATGTGAGTTACTCTGTTAAAACAAAATATAAATTCAACCACATAACTTAGTGTTTTGTGATGAGATGGTTAATCATATTTTAATAAACAGTCAATGCTGGTTTCTTTAAAAAGTTTGACTTTTATATTTGAATGTTTCAATTAATGCAATTTCTAATCAAATTCAAACCACAGCTAGATTCAAATCAAGATGAAAAAATAACAAGAGCCAATTTTATAAATTTGCCACTTGATTAAATGTGGAACCACATTAAAGCAATTAAATTAAATCATCGGAGTACAATTTTAACAGCTAATAAATTATCTAAATAATATTATGCTGAGGATTCAGTTCACTTTTAATGTGAAATTCCTTATTTGACAGCTAGAAAAGTTAATAGAACTTTATTTTTTATGTATTCATATGTTAAAGTCATGTGATCTGCTGGGGTCACGTTTGATAGATATTATCAATACCTATAAAATAAAACTAATAATCTATAAAAAATACTATGGAGAAAGCATACACATTTACAATTAATTGTAGATGATTAGAGAAACTTGGGAGATCGAAATGATCTTTAGAATGAATACCGTCACATCATATATTATATTTGTAATTTTTTTTTAAAACTACACCAAGACACAGGAATTGAACCCAGGAACCTTGGCTCAGCTCGCCAATCCTCTTCCACTGAACTATCCACGATTCGTCCCTTGCTCAGGGTCATGCTTCACTTATAGTTTTAAGACAGAGTCTGTGATGGATGTGTAAATAATATCGGCTACCCCTTGAGCTATTGTTGATACCACAGGAGACTTAAAGAGTGTATTTATGTTGCGCACATTGGTGGTGTATTGGCGCGCTAAGCTAAGGATTCCAGGTTCATTTCCCGTGTTCAGCTCTAATTTTTCAAAATTTACAGATAAATAAAATGCTAGGAACAACGTTGTCCGTCAAAAAAATATGCTTTGGGTTTTTCTAAAAAGACCATCATATGAAATTTGGACTGTAGCAGTGATAAACAAACCAATAGCTTTAAAATGTCTCCTCCCCTCGTTCCATATTTACAAAGAAACAAACTGAGATGTATAGACATAGTTCTTGAACCAAATTGTAGATATCATGATTCAACTCTACTATTAAGGTGCGTATACACTTGAGGCAAATTTGAAGTGAGGCAAGCCGAATCTGAATGTGTGCGCTGCCTCACTTTGATGTACAGACACAAGTTGGCCCAGCCACGTATTGCCTCGGTCTGCATTCGTTCGACCTCGGCTTGTCTTTCTTCTAATTTGCCTCTAGTGTATACACACCTGCACTAAACTCTATCCAGGCGAATGTTTTGTAAATAAAGAACACATTTCTTCTAGATCCTTCTGGAATATTCCACAATTGTGAATATCATTGTCATGTTAACCTTGCCCTCATCCACCAAGTGGAAAAAAAAAGGAAACGGTAGCTCTGTCCCACTCACAAACACAAGGTTTGACATTAAGTTGAGTTAGAAAAAAAAATTATGGCAAAAATTTTTTAGAATAAAATAAATCAAATACTTCTTCAATAGAGAAGTTTAATTTAATTTTCTACACATACCAACTTCAACTCTTGATGAATATTTGTCATGGATATCTCAGAACTTGACCAGGACTTTTTATCTTTATCATTATTATAAATAAAATGATAGAATAGTTGGAGACTAATAGAGCACAAATAAAAGTAAAAACACTAATACATATTTACACACACTTCAATATTTTGATGCTATTATGGCTTGTTTTTACTTTTATTTGTGCTCTATTATTTCCCTACTATTTTCTCATTTTATTTATTACAAATTGTTTTTGCTCAATGCACTTTATTTCATACACATTATTTATCTTTATTTAAACAAGTTTCTCATCAAATGCCACTGTATTCTTGATAAATATCTAAGAACTAATTAATACAATAATGTAAAGTAAGTAATAGTGAAGTAAGCCAACCTGAAAGGATAGTTGGGGTAGGTCTCGATAGAAACAAACACACTTTCCACCTCTTCACTATCAATTACTTTACTTTATTGTACAGTGTTTCTACACTGTCTTATTGTAAATTACAAGCCATTAGGCACTAGTTCATTTTATTCGAATGTCTATATTTGATTATAAAGGGATTGTTTTCACACAGTTATTTATTTGGCTTTGTTTAATAACTAGCTAAAATTGTATTATAAAACAAACATTTAAACTGAGGATATTAGGGAAAGGAATAGGAAAATGAGATCAGTCACCAAATGCTTTATGGTAATATGTCATTCTTCACCAATATCTTTATCCCTTTTGTGTTTTTCGTTTATTCTTGTAGTAAGTTATGCTAATTATTTCACACTCCTTGTTGATGAATTTCGATAGAATGAAGTTTAGGTTGAAGGATTTTTACATAGGGGTGTGCGAAACTTTGACTTGGCTTCGAAACAAATATAGTATTTGACTTTGCTTCAAAAATAATTTGGCATGAAGCTTCGTCAACAAAATATTGACAGCTAAAATACTCAATTTTTGATCAGTTATTGCCACTCTGAGATGTTATACAAACCATAAATTGATATTAATGTAAAAAAAATCTGAAGTAATTGATTTGAAAGTTGTGATAAAAGCTTGATTTATCAGATTAAAACAAAATATTACAAACCATTATTGTTCAATAAAACATTTTCCGTGTGATTTTAGTGCATAAGGTCATATACAAAACCACACTATATTTTTTTAAAGCATAAAACAACTAACACAAAATATTCAAACCTCATTTCGACTTAGGGAATATTTCATATAGTCGGTTCGAGTTTGCCTCAAATTGAAACAAGCGACTTCACACACCCCGAGGTGGTAACTATTGATTTTATGCAAGAGGAAGCCATTAGCTCTTAATCCAGTGACAGCATTGTAAATGGGTTCTTCCTTTCATTGCAAAAACCTATTGGGTTTGTTCTTTTTCATTTGTCTTTTATTTCTATACTTGCTTCCATCGTTTATAATAAGAAAAAGTCACTCAAATTAAAAACACAAATTTAATCAATATTTTGGCCTTTGGCCTCATCAAACATTAAGAAAGATTAAAACAGAAACATACATATAAGTATATTTTTTTATCTCATGTTATTGCATTTGTTTTATAACTGATGTAAGGTGTATGTACATGGCAGTATTTTAGTGTGTTCACTTCCAAAAAATTGTATTTTGAGGGTTTTATCTACAGGCAATAATTAATTTTACTAAGGTTTTAACTTTGAAATTTAATATTTTTATTAAATGATTTCTCAGCTGATGTTATTATAAAATAGCTTACAAACTTTAAATTTGTAAGGTTGGTGATGAAATATGTATGTCTCTTAAAATACATCTTATATTTTAAAAACTAACCTGGTCAACCATTTTTATCTTCTATCCAGAACATATTTTACTATTTAGACCAATTATTTGAGGGTTTTTTCCTTCTGGGGAAGTTGATTTTTGTATTTCGCTTTTTCTTTGATACAAACGCAAGTTGAGCATTAACTGATTTTCTTTAAGAGGCAGTGGAAGCAGTGTAAATTATGTTTTTTACTTTTATATTAAGAGCCATGTGGGGTTTATTCCCATTTATATTTCCAGATCCTATTAAAAAAATTAATGCATTAATATTTAAGGAGAGAGAAATATTTTTTACAGTTGAAATAATTGTATTAAAACAATTTTTAAATATTCATATGTAACATATGATCGACAGCTGCCACTTTTGATATATCACATCAGTATCTGTAAAATAATAATACATATATAGTAAAATAATATCAATGTTGACAGAAAAAAAAAAGTTTTTTCTAAAAGTTTCTTCCTAGTATAATTTTACAATAGCAATTAAACTGAAATGTACTTTTTAAAATCGAGTTTTCTCTCAAACTTGAGCTTGTGAAAAGCTTTGAAAAACCAAAGTCAAAAATTTAACACCCATTCACTTCAAGTTTGATACCCACAATTTATTTGACATCTTTGAAAGAAAATTTAAAGCAAACCAAAAACTTGTAAAAAAAAAGTTACTAACCAAATGAGAAACTTATTTTTTCTTTCTTTTTTGTAGCATTCCAAACTTAATTACATTTATTGGTTTGAATTTTTCCTGATACAAAATTGAGCGTTTCATAGTGTTTTTACACAGACTGTTGGGCATTTTTGTCTTTGGTCTAAGGCCATAAAAATCGATTAAGTTTTAATTTTTATTTTATTGCCATTTACTGTATTTGGGGTTGCTTTTATAATATAAGAAAGTGAAAGTTAAAACTTATATTTTACTTCACCTTTTAGCTTTATTTACATTTTCCAAGCTTTTCTTTTCTTTTGAATCACATGTCTAAAGGGAATTTTGCATACATACCCTTATCATATTTATATAGTTTTATTTTTAAATATGTTAAATGAATTAACTTTAGGGGTATGCAAAGCTTCGAAACAAATTCTGGCTTCAAAGCATCAACCATAAAAATATTGACAGATAAAATACTCAATTTATGTTCAATTATAGCCATTCTGAGTTGTTTTATACATTATAGATTAATGTTCATATAAAAAGACTTAAGTATTACAATTGTAAGTTGTGAAAATAGCTTGATTTGTCAGATTAACACAAACTATTACAAACAATGACACAATAAAATATTTTCCAAGTAATCTTAAGTGCATTAAGTTATATAAATAGCCACAATATAATATTTTTTCAAGCATAAAATGATTTAAAGAAAATATTCAAACTTCGCTTCGGCTTCACGAATATTTCATATATTCGATTAGAGTTTGCTTTGACTTCAAAAAGTGCACTTCGCACAACCCTTATCAATTTTGTTAAGCCTACTAATTTTTAAATATCTTACTATAAAATGTCAGGTATTTTTAATGTAATTTTTGGTCAAGAGTGCTTGTCCAGGGATTAAGGGTTCCTAATAAAATATATTTTGCTAATTGTGATTTTTTGGTACTTAAAAATATTCTTATTATCACTGCATGCAACTCCAAAACATGCGTATCTGACCTGTGGCTTGATAAATTTCCTCTTAGTTGTGGACTTTCTTGGGGCACTAGTAGAATATATTGTAACAAAACTTATTCGTAGCTTATTTATTTGAATGTAAAACTACCAGTTTAATGGTTTCAAGACCCAAAATGCTTTTCTTTGAAGCACATTTTAATGTTAGTGTGTAGCAGATCTTGTAAAAGCATTATTTACCAAACTGTTGGACATGAACGATTGTTGAGTCAAAGTTATATTAATCATAAAATTTTGTTGATGATAGACAACCATCATCATTATCATCAATTGTCGCCATGCATTGTCCGGGTCAGCATAGTAAAAAGTAGAGTTGGTTTTGTTGAGTTTACTATTTTACGAATTTGAATCTCTAATTTATCTTAAAATCTCAAATAACGAATTCAAATTTTGGAACAATCATAAACATAAGAAAAAGTATAAATATGATGAAATAATATAAAATAGAAATAGTAACTAAATGTTATTATTTCTTATAAGCCATTAATTATGACATTCATACATTCAAAAGTGTTAGATCATTTTTTAGGATTTGAGTATTGAAACTCGTAAATCCTTAAGGATTTGTGAGAAAAGTCTCCGTCTTCCTCCCTTACTCTCATCCATTCTTCTCCTCTCACTCGCACACTTGCTTCTATCTGCTCTTTCCATCTCTTGGTCTCCATTGGTATTCTCTCCTTCTCTATCTCATATACTCCCTCTATCCCAACTCAATAAATAAATTAACACAGATTTTGACGTAATTTTGTGGAATTTTGAAAATATTTTTTGTCTTTGTCAAGGTTTTTGCCGATCTTACCATTAAAACTAAATTAAAATTTGGAATAACCATTCATACTAAACTTTATAAGATAGTATCTGTTTTTTTATTTTTAATCAAGCACTTAAATGAGTATTTTGGTTGATCCATGGCCCCAAAAAAAGATATGTGGCCGGTGAAAGTTTGGGAAACATTGTTGTGGAGTAATTGTTTTTAAAATATACAAATTTTATGTTAATGTATGACTGATTTTTAAACAATCATATTTTAGAAAATAACTTCCTGTCTTAAGTAGTTTTTAAACTTAAGAGATGGATTTCAGGAATTTTTTTATACTATGTATTATTTAAAAAATGTCAACATCGTAAATACAATAGTGTTCTGAAAAAATGTGTTATTGATTAAAATGCAAGTGTCTTATTTTACCCACTGAAATGCTATCCCATAGAATATTGTTTCGACTGGCAATCTAAGGTGAGTGTTGAACGAGTCTGGCTGATCTGAAAGGCTGGGATTCAAACCTTGACAAAGTGAATCGAGATATTTTTTTTACCTTATAATCATTTCCCGTCTCCAGCTTTTTTACCCCTCGTCAGTTGTCAACAGGTTGTCATCCTGGATTTGAACAGTAAACTAACCTGTTTCAGTGGTTGCATGGTCTAAGCCGTCACTCTCACAAAATAAATAGACTGCTGATGATGCGATTGGAGTTGAATTCCGGTTGGGTGTGTTGAGGGTTATTTTTCCTAAATGGTTTACCACACTATCAACACAAATGTGGATACACTTTCATTGAATTGAACCTAATTAATACATAGACGTTTAACATAAACAGGCAGTAAGATGTGGTGCTAAAAAGCCAACAAAAACAGTTCACTAATTATGTCTTATCTTTAAGTTCTTTTCTAGTTGAGTCTTGCCTTTTAAAACTCTTATCAGCACAACAAAAGCAACCAAAAATAAACTGATTCAGTTAACCAAAGTTCTACTTTAATTAAAATGTTATTGATATATGTCAAGAATATTATTCTTTTTTTTGTATTGCAGATGGTTAATATACATATATCAACCATTAAAAAATGTTTGTAAAGTAGTCTAGTGTTCCAAGACATGCTTGTGACCTCACTTAGCGCTGTGGTTGTAATTCATTTGGTTAAATTAGCAAGTGTCTGTTAAATGGGGATTGTGTCACTAGTCTGAAGGTTGTTGAGTGTATAATGTATTTTTCAATATTGTTTCAGGAATACACTACGAGCTTATTAATGGCCATTTGTTTCTCACCACCTCTTACTACCTGCTTGGACTATCAATAATTATGTATTCATGCTAATGGGGTAGATACGAAAAAGGTAGAAATTAGATCAAATGCACCTGCAGTTATGTGGATGGATATTGAGAAACCATTTAGTGAAAAGAAACTCTTTCAATATCCTTTTCATTATTTTCCCCTATTTATGTTCAAGATATTATTTGTAAATCCTTTGTAATCTCGAATCTCTAAAATATCTCAGTATTCGGGCGTCTCATCTCGGGTGGTAAATCATTTGTAACACAAATCTATTTATTATGGCTGTTCACAGGATAATTTCTGAAAGTTGAATCAAGTTCAATTAAAGGGGCGTTAAATTATTACGTAAGCACCTTAGTGGGGAGGGGGATTCGAGCTTTGTTTATTTTTGTTGACAAGGAGGAAGGAAGAGTCATAACAATGGTTACGTAAAACAGAGCTGGGAAAGAATGATGCAGAGACCCAGCCATCCCAAATGAACACATGATTAAAATGGTCAAGATATGAATTCAAGTATTTTGCTCATCAGACTAAATTTAGTTAAAAGATTTTTTATAACTAATGTAATTCTTGTATTCACAAATAATACTTCTATTTATAATTTAATTTTATATATTTTAATAATTTTACATATTTATTACAATAAATTTAAACTCATTTTACAACAGTGCTTACTGTGCATATTTTACAGCATTAATTTAGACGTTTACATTAATAACTACCAGAAATTTATAAATTGCATAAAACATAACGGTTATTCCTGTGAAACAATTACAAAAAAGCCGACAAATTAAAAAATAAGCAAAATGCAAGGTAAGAAGGGAAGAGTCGGCCATTTGCATTTTTGTTCCTAAAGCAAATCGGGAGGGAGGGGAAGCCGAGAGCAGGGGAAGGAAGGTCCAAAATAGCCAAAAAGGTGCCTATGTAATATTTGAACCATGAGCGAAAAATGGCAACCTGGACATAAGAATCAAAGACAAAGGAGTATGTGTGTGCCTCCCCTCCTTGATTCTTATGTCCATGTTGTAAGTTTTTTCTTGAATGGAATTCTAAGTAAACTTTTTACTGTTTGTGTGTTGATTGTATACTCAAATTAATGTATATGGTTTTACTCTTAAAATCAATTTGTTTGTTGATGTGAAAACTTACGATACCACTAGTGTTCTGTGACCATACTACCATGGGAGGCCAGAGTATGATTCCGACTCGTGACGAGTTGGGATAATTTGTAGTGTAGGGACCAACAGTTGGGAAATTTTAAATGTCTGTACAAGTATATGGCTGAGTACAGGAAGCAAGAGTGAGATGGTAGTCATGTATTGAGGACATTAGAGTTAGTGAGATAGTACAGGAAGCAAGATAGAGATGGTAGTCATGTAATGAGGACATTGGAGTTAGTGAGATAGTACAGGAAGCAAGAGTGAGATGGTAGTCATGTAATGAGGACATTTGAGTTAGTGAGATAGTACAAGAAGCAAGAGTGAGATGGTAGTCATGTAATGAGGACATTGGAGTTAGTGAGATAGTACAGGAAGCAAGAGTGAGATGGTAGTCATGTAATGAGGACATTGGAGTTAGTGAGATAGTACAAGAAGCAAGAGTGAGATGGTAGTCATGTAATGAGGACATTGGAGTTAGTGAGATAGTACAGGAAGCAAGAGTGAGATGGTAGTCATGTAATGAGGACATTGGAGTTAGTGAGATAGTACAAGAAGCAAGAGTGAGATGGTAGTCATGTAATGAGGACATTGGAGTTAGTGAGATAGTACAGGAAGCAAGAGTGAGATGGTAGTCATGTAATGAGGACATTGGAGTTAGTGAGATAGTACAAGAAGCAAGAGTGAGATGGTAGTCATGTAATGAGGACATTGGAGTTAGTGAGATAGTACAGGAAGCAAGAGTGAGATGGTAGTCATGTAATGAGGACATTGGAGTTAGTGAGATAGTACAAGAAGCAAGAGTGAGATGGTAGTCATGTAATGAGGACATTGGAGTTAGTGAGATAGTACAGGAAGCAAGAGTGAGATGGTAGTCATGTAATGAGGACATTGGAGTTAGTGAGATAGTACAAGAAGCAAGAGTGAGATGGTAGTCATGTAATGAGGACATTGGAGTTAGTGAGATAGTACAGGAAGCAAGAGTGAGATGGTAGTCATGTAATGAGGACATTGGAGTTAGTGAGATAGTACAGGAAGCAAGAGTGAGATGGTATGGCAATGTAATGAGGAAGGAAAAGGCAGGAATCCCAAGGAGAATGATAGTGATTAAGTTTGGAATAAAATACCTCAGGGGACACCAAAAACAGAGATGAGAGGGTCAGATAAGAGTACCGTAAGTGTGTAAGTTAGAGATGAAGAATGGGGGAAAGGCAGAGGAAAATGGGTGGGGGCATTTTACTAAACTGATCTGACCACAGGTTGGAAACGGTTGTTGATGAAAAAAAATTATACATGCCTAATCGTTTCAAAATATATATTTTGATATAGACTTGGCCTATTAAAGAAAATAATATTTAAAATTTACAAGGTTCAGAAAACCAGTAAAGTAAAAAGTATATAAATTATTATAATTACATTTAATTTGCAGGTAGATAGTTGATGCTATGTCAAATGATATTTTAAGTTTCATTTGTAATTTATAAATGTGCAAGAAGATAAAACTATTTCATTTCTAAACATTGTAGGTCCTTGCTTAGATCAAACTAAATTTTTAGAGACATAGATCTAGCAATCCTAAAACAAGATAATTTTTTAACAGGGTCTCAACAGAATACTTAAGGGCTGCATTTATTTTCCTAAAAAATAAGGTAATGTGAACATGTGAGGGGCAATTTAAAGGTTTTTTTTAAATTATTTGTTTTAACACCGCTTCTTACTACCTGTTCGGGTTATTTGGATGTATACTAAATACTCTATAATGCGTTAAGGACGAGTAAAGTTGGATCTAGAAGAAATGTACCTACATTTGTGTGGAGAGAATGGGAAAAACATTTAGGAAAAACCACCCTTACTATATCCGAATGGAATTCGAAACTCGATCTCCTTGTCATAAGCAGGCCAATATGTTGCAAGAGTGACACCTTAGGCTATGCAAACACCGAAGCAGGTAAAATATATATTATCTGCTCAGATTCTTCCTAGTGTATTGATGGCAATCTTAACTCTGTTTGTCTGTGTAATCCAATAGTCCAGTTAATTTATGAACTGATAATGTCTGTTGAAAGATTAAATATTCAAGTAGGTAAAGATAAAGTTAATATTGCTGTGTTATATAATACTTAACAGCGACTGTGTTTCTTATCATACAATGGTGGGAGGGGGTGGGGGGAGCACAGGGGCAGTTAAAGAAGTGAAAAGAAAAATGTTCAGCTTTTAAGTGGAACAAATTCAATAAAGGTATTGCAAAAATTTACACTTTAATTTAATTCATCCTAAAGCGATCACTAGAAGAGAAATAATATTGCATAATATTATTGATTGTCTGGAGGATACATTGAACAATTATGCAATATATTGTATTCATCAACAATTGTTTTAAATATATTGTGCAATGGTGAATTATTAAAAAGTCTGAGATTTTGCTTTCAATACAATATTTCAAAGTAGTAGCACGCCAGCCTCAACAATTGTGTGCAAGATAAAAAATGATTACCAAATCTAATAAAACTGAGAACATTTTTATTGTTAATTGCATTGAAGTGTAAAGTCTTTCAATGTACAATTTCTTCATCCATCCTTTTCTCTTCTTTTATTTTTACAAAAAACCAAAGCCTTGACTACACAAGTTGCATCCATGTAACTTAACATTTTGAATCAAGTGAATTAGTGCACAATTTCAATATTTGAAACTTGAATCGTCTAAACCGATGGTTTTCACACTGGGGTATGCATACCCTCATGAGTAAGCACACAGATTTCAGTGTGTACATGATCATATCTCAAGAGAAGATCAGCAAAATGACAAGAGAATAAAATGGGGCGGGTAATTTTCGAGGAGGCCAATAGACATTTTCTCCTATGACTACCTGACGTGTCATTTGGGTAAATTTTATCATAAAGGTACATTAGACTTTTAGCTGTGACAAGGGGTGCAATCTGAAAATAAGTTTGAGAACCGCTCGCTGTTCTAGAGGGAGTGTCAATATTGCACAATAGTGGCAGCTAATGTATAGGCACTGCGGAACTGCAGCACCCCCTATTTCCACTTGATATTATCAATAACATTTAATATAATGAGTCTTTTATTTAATTCTTTTTTTATTCTTGTAGTACAATATATATTTTCCTTAAGCTTAATGTCAGCACTTCAGTAGCCATCTCCCAGTTTATGAAAAATATACAAACATCCTTGTATGGAACTGTGCGCTTCAAAGTGCCAGCGATGTGGTGTTTGTTGTGCGCATGCAAACATATGAGGGTTTGGGGAGGAAGACAGGACTGCCAGAGAGAGCACTGTTGCTCTCACAGTGCCGGCTCTGGCGTGATGGTGGAAGGAAGTGTGTTGTGCTTAAAAACCGTGTACCATATTCTTTAATGTGATAAAGTGTAGAAGAGTGTAGAATTAAACAATTATTCTGCTTCCAGCTATTCTATTTGATTCATTTTTGGGTTATTTTATTTAACAGAAAGACTAAATGCGCTTGCAGTACTTTCAATGGAGAAAATTTTCCTCAATTGTCACCCAGAAATCAAGGATAAAATTATGGAACTTTTTTCGCAAATTAAAACAAGGAGAATGGATTTCATTTTTAAATTAATAGATCAAGCTTGAAATGTAACAATTTAAGTTGAAGTAAGTAAAAATGTTTGGTTTATTTTGTTTAGATTTTATCAAGTTCCTGAATAAATTTTCTTTTTATACATGTTTTTTTCCTTTTATACAATTTTAAAACAAAGGCTAAACATTTTCTGGAGCAGCCCCCCCTCTAATTTTAGCTACGAGCCGCCACTGTAGCACAATATTATTTTTCATAAAGGGGAATCTAAGGACGTTGACACAAGAAACATCAAATGAGTTCCAATATAGCAATGACATAGGTTATAGCTCTCTTCTTATGTATAGACTACAGCGCTTGGTGGTTGAATATGTCACTAACGTCTGTTGTAGACCATATTGGTTAATACTTTAATATTATCATGCAAGACTTAAAAAAATGTATACCATTTCACTGAGATAAAATGAGCTAAAAGTTTGATCAAAAAATTGTGATATCAAATTATTAATATCAGTATTCGTGTTTATTTAAAATATAGCCTATCATCAATAGGTTAACTAAAATAATTTTAAGGTTGGCTTAAGTATTTGCTAACAACTTCTCCCTCTACCACTATCGTATTTGTCGCTTAACACACTATTTGTTGGCATGATGTATTTGTGTTATAAGTTCTGGGTGCTGGCCACATTACTTGAATGAGAGACTCCAAAGTAAAGTCGTCTACCAGTTTAGGTTAAACGTATACGTACTAATAATGCTAATACGTTAGGGATGAGGAATGTTGAATTTAAAAGAAGTGCAATTGCGTGGAGATAGAGTGAAAACCCAATTAAAGCGGGAGGAGGAGGGGGGAAGCAGCAGTGCATTTGACCTGGTTTAAAACACTGATTCCATGGTCATCATAAAAAACTATTGGTAGAGTGATGCCTTAAAACCATCATCATTGATTCCAACGCTGATCTCCATGTCCACCAACCCTCGAATACACATGACGATTCGGGGGTCTCCGGAAATGTTGGTACAGTCCGAACTTTGTTCTCCTTCCAACCAATGTACTTAGGGAAGCATTTATACATTTACACCAGGGTTGGAATAAACCAAGGTTATTTTAAAAGAGCCCAACTTATTTCGGTTTTATTGTATTTTGGGGGAGGATTTTATTGGGTTTTTTTTTATAGTTTCTTTGGGTGAAATATGATTTTATATCCACGCTAACGGATTCAACCACTCAATCTAATAAAGTATCCATTAATTGGAGTTAGAACACTTTTAATTGAACATAGAAGAAAGATGCTGAATGTTTCCGACTGAACCGAAAACAATGGGGCGAATTAGAACGACTATTTCCGAACATTCCCGACTGCTAAGAAAACAAATGAGCGGAGTAATGTGCTTGTTTTCGAATATTCTCGACTGACTAAAAAAAAAAGATTGGTGAAGTAGAATGACAGAAGCCGAATATTTCCTTCTGAACAGAAAATAGTTTAACGTAACATAACTAAAGTTGTTGGATATTCTTGAATGTATAAAAAAACAGATAGACAGAGAGGAACGATAATTACCGAATTTTCCCGACCGCACAGAGAACGCCGCCAATCCAATGTGGGTCACTTACACAAGCCTCATCTCAAGCAAAACATTATTTCATAGGAATCCAGTCTTTTTCTTCAGATGTGAGCCAATACTTGCTTTCAGTGGGAACAAAACAAGTAAAATTCACAGGAATACATGGAGGTGTGCAAAAGTGGATTTGAAGCGTACAGCCTTTGCTATAGTGAAGTGGAGGTAGGAATATTTGAAAGCTCTTTTTCCCTGACAGAATTGTTCTATATTATAGGATTTTGGTTGGATCTTTCAGGCAGTCATTCCTACCAAAACAGGGTATGATAGCTACTGAAGTTGAATAAAATAATATGCTTGTATTTGCACGTCAAGTGATCTTCAACTTTCACGTTTGATAATAATATTATTATATTATAATAGTAATAATTTGGTAGAATAATATCATTGTTGGCAACGACGAGATAGGTTTATTTTATTTAAAAGTTTATTCCTACTAGAATCCTAATACACCTTGCACTCCTTGCTTTTTTTTATCTTTCAACTTACTTTCTTGGAAGATAATAATGTCAGGGCTTTTGATAAACTAAAATACTCGATCCCAAAGAGATTATACTGTTGATTAAACTTGTGTTAAACAGATTAAATTGCTAGCGTTGAAGTCAGTGGCGGCTCGTACCTATAATTAGTGGGGATGCTGCTAACACTGGAAGCATTTTTTACTTCACAACCACAAAGTCAACTATTCCGTTGGTACCATTCAGAATTAAAGCTACGAATATATTTCTTATTGTTGCTTTTGCCTGGCTGAGATATTAGAATATCAGGTGTTGAACGACCTCTTTTCTTAACTGTAACTTTCTCATGGAGAGATAGCTGTGAAAACTTAACCTTTTGAAGTTCACGCGCAGTCACAGAACTTATTTTTTGGGGATGCAAAGCCACGGTTAAAGTTTTCTGTTAAATAAAAGAACCAAAAACAAATAAATCGAGTAGAATAGCTGGAAGAAGAATAATTATCTGATTCTACACACTTCTACACTTTATCATGTTCAAGAATATGGTACACGGCACAACATACGCTGAGTAAAAGATAACTTCCTTCCATCATCACGCCAGAGCTGGCACTGCGAGAGCAACAGTGCTTTCTCTACCTGCCCGTCCCGCCTTCCTCCCCACCCCCGTCCTATGTGCGCATGTGCACAACAGTTAAACACCACGTCGCTGGCACTGTGAAGCGCACAGTTCGACAGAAAGATTTTTGTATCTTTTTCATAAACTGGGGGATGGCTACCGAGGTACTTTAATTAAGCTTAAGGAATATATATTGTGCTACAAAAATAAAGAAAGAGTTAAAGAAAAACAGGACTCATTATATTAAATGTTATCGATGATATCAAGTGGAATTAGAGGATGATGTAGTTCCGCAGTATTATACACGAGCCGCCACTGGACGAAGTAATTGTTACCTAGCTCACATTACGTGTTGAAAACAGCCATGTAGAAATGTATAGTATGATTATGTTCGGAAAGACTTCTAGAAAATTTAAACATATATTTTTGCGTTAACATTTATAACATTATACCATATTTTTCGTATTATAATTTCGGTCAGTTACAGACCACATGTCTTGCCATAGAGTCTGGTGACCAGTAGCGTATACTGGTAATGCAAGACAGGTGTGCTGCTACTTAAAATTAATATATAATCCTCCTATTTAACCCCTTCCACTCTTAGTTGAAAAACCAACTATATTCAACTAAGTGACGAAATTTATTGAGCTGGAAGAAAAAATACTTACTAAATAGTACATATTTCCACTTACAAGTTTCATTTGAAGATCAGATCCATTCTTCTTTCCTTTTGCAGAAACTTCTTTGTAAAGGCGTCGTAAAATGTATTATTCATTCTAACTTTGTTCAAAAGTTCCTTTTCAATCGACAACAGACTAAGACTGGAGAGTCGATCTTGACTTTGAGTAGATCTGTGGCAACTGTGGATTCACTTTAATGCTGAAAACGATCTTTCAGCAGAAGTAGTAGTTAATGGAATAATCATTATCAATCTGCCAGTTTGAACACTTCTCTAAGCCTGAACGAAGATCATTTTCAACTAAGAACGGCAGTAACTCATAAAATGAATTATTGTAGAGCTTATCCGAACAATAAAGCATCACAAGTTCATTCTTCAATCGTACACAGCCGAACATTCCTTCATAAACGTCCTTTACTTTATTGATGAGGTCCTAATTTTTTTGAAACTGGTATACTTTTGCTCATATAGAAGGTGGAAATACTCCAGTTTCTTTACAGCCGCAAACCTTGTTTCTGTGTGAACTCTAATGTTATCAATAACTTCAAAATACAGTTGGTTACACGCATATTTTCCTATACAACCACGACGCTGATTATATGTCTCCCAGGTTATTTAAAATCTTCTCCCCTCCTTCCCTATGCTGCATACAAAAGTTCATCAAAGCTAATATCCCTTGCTCGTTGAAGTTAATTTTTAATCGCTTCTATTTTCTTACAGCAGTACAAAATATAAAAATTTCTTGTTTGAAGTAAATGGTATAAAACACCTGTATATTCAAATAATCTTGAACATACTTGAAGTTCAACCACTATGTCATTCCATTCTCCGGAACAATTAATTATTTTTTCAAAAAAATCAATCAGCTCTAACCAATGATCGTTCACTGTATGTACTAATCTGGAAGTTCGACCTGCTGGCTGCAACAGTTGGCAACTTCTTAGAAATAAATTCTTGAAGAGATTGGACGATTTTGAGAAAAATGCAGAAGGGTCATTGAGGGTGTGAAAAATAATATATATATATTGGCAGTCTTTGATATTAATCAAACTTTGTTGCAAGACGAGGCTCATTGTATGAGCATAGCAATACGCAAAGAGTGCATTTGGGTAAACATCCATAACTTTTTTTTTTGTAAGCCATTCAAATAACCTGCTATCACAAACTCTCCACCCTAAGTTTGGCCAACTAACTTCCCTTTAAGTTTGTACTCTTCTACCGGGTTAACAACATGTTTAAACAAACCTTCTGAGGCTCTGTCCTATTAATGTCAGTAAGTCCAACACACCTTTCATAAACAACACCATCTAATACATATCTTAAGATGGTTGACAGCTGTAATTAACCCCGTTATAGCACAACTTTCATTCAAATGTATGATAGAAAAAGTTGAAACTTGGACTTCTTTATTTATTTAATCAATGAGGACTTCGGAGATGGCTTTAATGATATAATTTTGCACAGCCGGGGAGGTTTCATGAAAAACTGTAGAGATCTGTAGGTGATGTTCCAAAAGAGGGTATTATTGTTAAGTATATCTAAACACTCTAAATAGCTGCCTCTGTTGAAAGAGTCATTACATTCGTCAAGTTCTCGGAAAGGAAGCGTCTATTTATCAAGGAAGCATACCGCATAAATCAGGCATTTCAAAATATCTCGATTCTTTTTTACAAGTTTATTTTGTTAGCTGATACTTTGTCGGTCAAACATTTTGAATTGAAAAAAAAACCTTGGATATGGTTTTTATTCTTTTCATTTCTCTGCGTAGCTGTACTTAAGTGGTTAAGATCATCAAAACCATTTCTACTCCATACGCTTCCTTCTAAAGAAAATAAAAAACAAGGCCATCAGAACAATTTATTCTTCTTTTCGCAACAAGTTAACCATTCTACTTTCTTGTAATGAGCTGTTGAAAAATGGCATGTGTATACTTCTGTCCTAGTTTTATGTAATTTTTTTAAGAGAGGTAACTCTGGACATGATCATCGTCATCCAATACTGGTACTTTGGGTATATGTCAATTATCTCCTAAATATTAACTAGTTTACAACTTGAAACTCACTATCGCTGTAATACTCTTCACTCCCGGCAACTAACAAACACGAATAACCCTGCGCATGAGATACATCCCGCTCCACTCTCGCTTTACAACTGATTACTGGGGGAAGCTGTGAGCAAGCCAACCACACGCATTATGGCATTCCGCCCTTCCTACACCCCGCTTCCCCAAACTTGCCAGCATAAGTGACTTAGAACCATTGATCTCTATTATATAACAAGATGGACATACACGTACACATTTCCAAGGACAAAAGCGTGACGCTCAAGTTTATCGTCTCCTACACTGGTTGGTGGGGGTAGGGGGGACAGATTTAACGGTTTCTTCCAATGTTCTTATTCGAAAACATGTCTCTGATGAATAAAAGTGTTATTGTTGGAAAATGGTGAAGTATTATATCACACTTTCCTGAAGAAACATTTACATTAAAGAATATACAATTCAGTTTTACAGGTAATACTGTAAAAATACGAATTCAATCTTTAACATATTTAAATAATTATGTAGTTATCATCAATGTTGTTTGCAGTCTGCCAATACTACACTTATATTTAAAGTTGGCTACTAGCTTTTATATTGGTCTCAGAAACCATATGCTATTGTATTGAAAATTCGATAAATATAATGAATAAGGTATCTTAAAACTTGATTACATTTGTTTGAATGACAAACTTTGTGTAGTTGCCATACATTCAACCTATCACTTAGGTTATAGGATTGTAGTATTATTATATTACCATTAAAAAAAAAGTAGGCTCATATCTTGTATATTGCTTTCAGAAACCATATTATATTGAAAGTTCGATAGCTATAATGAAACAAGTTAGCTAAAAACTGTATTGCATTTGTTTGGATTACATACTTTGTGTAGAAGTCTTACGTTCAAATGATAATTTAGGTTATAAGCTTATAGGAAGTACGGTATCTACTAAACCCTGAATTTAGTAATAATTCCAATCCATAAGGCTTTATTTCATGCCAGAATGCTATCATCATCATCATATATAGGATAAACGTCTATTTAGAACGGAAGTAAACATTTCCTTCTGGAAGGTCATTTATCCTAACTAAACACAACTATAGGGTAGGATTCTGGTACGAAATAAAGTCTTACAAGCGAGCTTCCTTCAAAAATCATTGTCTATATTAAGCTACATCAACTTATTCAAAGACAAAACTAACCATTTTCGAACTTTTATATGTTCTACAAAGCTTTTAATAACATATTTATTTCATTTAACTAATCACATATTGATGTATCTAATATATTCAATCAAATTAATGAACGATGCTAAAATGCCACAGTGCCTTGTATGGGTGTAGGAGAGAAAGAGATACCCGAAAGTTTATTTTTCTCTTATACAATGGTATGCAGACAACGCCTCGAAAATTTCAGCCACAGATGTCCATCCAGTTATATTATATATATCAATGCTTAGAACAGACAAACACACACACCGCTACCATAAAAGTATACGGAAATAACCGAGAAGCTGGTGAGATGGGCAAAACAGTGATTTTATGATATCAGTGAATACAATGACTGTGATTTTAAAATATCGGTGATTTTCCACTGTAAATGCTATTCACAGTGTTCTGATGGATCTATTTTTTTTCACTTTCCAACCACGGTCAAAGCTAGCACTGCTGTCCGAATAGACGAGTACAATCGAGTATGGAGTATTTATGAATATTGAGTATTGGGTATTTAGTATTTACTCGAATAGTCCCATGAGTATCGGTTGGAAGAAAACAAACTAATCGGGTGTTTGGTGGCTTGCAATGGAATTCATGCTTAAAGGCCTAACATAAACTCTTCCTGTCAGCACTGACATTGACAATCGACCTAATCTTCAAGTTTCATCAGGGTTTCATGTGGCCTGACTAATGTACAGTCAATACAAAAGTATGCGTTTAAGATGTTTCATACAGTTGATGAAAAGAGATGTTATTTAATATTTTATAGTGAAATGTTATGTAATCTGGGCAAAATTAGTGGTCCAACAAACATTATATTAAACTTGAATACCAATATTAAAACTTATTTGACGTACTCTGAGAAACTGTTATAATTGTGTAATTTATTTAGTGATCTGTTTTACTACAGTTAAAATGTATGTGACATTAAAATGAACCTAATATAATGGCGATTGGTTTAGAAAATGTTGTTTTGAATGCAGGTCATATATTATATTATTGTAGTGTTATTTTATTTTAAATACCATACATCTAATAGTAGATGAACTATACATATATTATAAGTAAATAAACTTTAGATTAGACTATATGATAATTAGGATCATCAACGCATAGTAAATATTAAGGTTTATTTATATACTTTCTATTTTGTTACTTATTTTAATTTATTATTAGCTATATTGGGGATAGGATCACCGATTTTTTTTTTCATAGCCTACTTTTAAAAAGAATCCGAAATGTTATTTGCTTAGTAAGCAAGCTTTTCAATTTTGTTCTTAACAACAAGTATTTTGTATTGAGAACGCATGTGAATGAAACATTTGAACCATTAAAGTCATTTTTACGTAGTAATCTGATACTTAGCTCTACGAGATTAAGTGTTTTAAATAGAGATAACACGTAAAACATGCCAGTCAATAAGGTCGATTCTCCATTAGCTGGCAGAAAGTAGAAAATAAATGAATAACAAAGGCCCCGAAACAAGTATTTACTCGAGTGTCTAGAAGATGCAATACTAGTTCCGTAGCTCGAGTAACTGTTGCCATCTGATGCGAGTATGGAGTATCTGCGAATGTAAAGTATCATCCGATCACTGATATCTCAATCACCGATACTTTTGAGATCGAGTCACTGGGAGTAGCGGTGATCATATGGTATCGGTGAAAAAATCAGTCAGTGATTTATCGCTCATCTTTATTGGTGGCTGCATCATTCAATAACAGATACAGTTACCATCTATCTCCCTCCGCTCTAACACCCCACGACTGCAAACTACATCTAAGTGGGTATCGAATTACGTATCCTGTTGTGTGGGCTTATTGCTACCATTTGTACAATTATTATATTTGTAAGGGAATACATATTTAAGAATCAAATAACTTTGGATATTTGATTCTTAGAACGTTAGAAGATAAATATTTTACAGAGTAGAAATTTGATTTTATTTTCCTTCAGGTATGGGTGTACGGTACTAAAGATACACCAAATGCAAAGGCCACAGTTTAAGACCAGTCTTACGACTTTGTATTAAAAATGTACGGTGGCGAAAAGGAGAACTTTTAGAAAGCATTACATCGTAAAGTCACGGTGGACCCAAAGTGATACGCGAGTAGATTTTCTGTATTCTCTGTTGTCCACATTTTTCTCCCCCAGACCCCATGATTTTAATAAAATTATAAATTTAGATAACTATTTTATTTCTTACAAACTAATTATTGGTCCCTCGTTACTGTCACAAATTAATGAATTGTGTCTCTTGCTAAGTAGCTACGGTACTTATTATGATTATTAGCCTGTAGTTTCTAAAATGTTTTAATTCAATTCATATAGTAACAAATTTTCAGAAACATTGCCATAAAATATAATAACATTATAACTAATAAAGAGCCATCTTCGGTGGTCGAATGGTTTATGGCGTCACTCTCCCAATAGAGTTGACTGCTGATGGCGGGAATATTGTGGTTCAAATTTTGGTTGGATCTACTGAGGGTGATATTTCCTCAAACGGTCTTCCACTCTATAAATGAAAATGCGGGCACACTTATAAAAAGTCAACCTTTCTCATCCCTAACACATTAGCTTAATCAATAGGTACGAGTAGAAAGACCCGATAAATAAATAAGTTTTAAAACAAATTCTGATTAAAGATCGCACTTATTGATTTAATATTAAATATTACTATGGCCTGGGAAACCATTTGTTTGAATACTATCTACATATTCACTTAGTATTTGAAGAATTTAAGGTGCATTTTCTGATCCGACTGATTATATAACCACACGAGAATTTCTATGGGCGAGAATGAAAGGTCCTATCAATTTTGCTGAGAATGGTATTTTCACACAACTTCCAGGATTCTTATACATGCCTCAATCGATATGGGACCAACGACTTTACTTCCCCATACGAATAAAGTTGTGCTACTGATTGTCATCGCTCCAGAAAAGTTCATTAGCCACGGGTGGGTTTGAACCCACGAACATCGAGTCCTCAGGCGAGCACTATACTTCCAAGACTGTAGACAACATGGTAGAGAGTATACTAGTAGCTGTTTGTCATAAAAAATATATAAAAAAAGTTGTCAAACAATTTTTCTTAGCACCACGATCTACTACTCGTTAAAACAATTTCAGTACACCCGACCGAGATTCAAACCTCAATTTTCCCATCATCGGCAATCTAGCTTACTACGAGAGTAGCGCGTTAGACACTACGACAAACGAAGCTGGTGGATTTAAAAAAAAAAATGATATAAATTTATTGCCATAGGGATGAAATTGGTTTATAGACTAAATTATCGATGACGGGGTGTACTGAGGGTGTTTTTCCCTATATGGTTTTCCACACTCTCCACTTAAATGAGGGTATATTTTCTCTATGTTCTACCTTTCTCATTCCTATCACATATTAGTGAACATGCAGATAGCTCGAGCGGGAAGTAAGACGCGTTGCTCCCCCCCCCCTAACCCCCTCCACCCACACAAAGAGAGTAAAAGTCAACTAATAGCTTGTGAATGACCACCTATCATGGTGGCAATTAGCAAAACAAGTAAGTAATTTGGTAGTAGTGTATAATTCACTCACGACCTAAGTTTACCAGGATGACAACTCGAAATGTTACTAGAAGTAATCCCTAAAATATCACTACGCCAACAGCTGACATCTATCACTTTGGATGACCGTAATGAAAACAGATGGTAATATATTAATCTACAGTAATTTAGGCCAATATTATGTATATATTTATTTGAGGACGGACACAAAGTTTATTTATCGTTTTATTCCACTTAAAAAATATTCACACCACTTTCGCAAAAACTTCTAAAGAACATAGGCTCAAAATGGCGACTGACGAATTAAAACCATATGGTTGAACATGACGGTAAACAAGTTTTTTACAATGATGCAGACACGCAGTTGATGAAAATATTATATTCAGTTAAATATTTCAATATAAGATAAAATAGTCATAAAATCATTTATTGTATGTAAAAAATAATGACAACAATTTTCTCTTTTCCAAGTAAATACGATGCCTGTATTAAAAGGTATTGATGTGTACACTATATTACACAAAATCAGTTACGTTCCAAAACGAATCATAAGTACTTTTAATTATGTTTAAAATATTGTTTCGAATTGGATAAAAAGAAATTATGTATAAAAATAAAATAGTATGAGAAAACTTAAGTTTACGTTTTTTAAATGTAATATATAACAGGTAATTAAAGATATTTACATTTTATAACAAAACTGTGATCTTTTACAAGTGTTGGCAATCCAAAACCTAAACATATGATTTTAGAACTGTCATCCAGGTAAAAACCTGTCACGAACAAACTTTAGCTCCTCGTTTTTAGCGATGTTTAAGTGCTGATGGTCTGACACCTTGGCTCATTCGATAGCGTGTCTGTCCACTGAGCTAAGAGTCCCGGATTCGATTCCTGGTATGGTCGAAAAATGTATCATTGACGGAATGTGGATTTCTCCCTTCATAATGATGAATTAACTGCAGGGGGCTGGATGTTGTGCCTGTTTCAGATTTAAGTAAGTTTATAAGTCGTGTAGTATTAAGCAAAAATGTTTCTAAACACTTAGTCAAATAGCTGGGTGACTTTATTGATATAATTAAGTTTGTAAAATGATCCCACACTCATTACTGGACTTAAGTAGATCACTAAACTGATAATAATTATCCGTTTATTTATAACAACTACCAAGAAAAATCAAACGGATTGGTTTTAAATTTAATGCTATCATATATGTTCACAAATGCTGTATTCTGGCTTCTGGTCACCTCAAAGACTTACTCATTAGAATTTTTGGTTAAAATTTAATATAAACGATAATCTAGAATTTAATAAATATTAATTGGGTGACCTGGCGGTCTAGGGGTAAGGTGTCAGACTTCTGTGCTGGCGGCCGGGGTTCAATCCTCGGTCCCGGCAAAGATTTATCTGATTACCAAACCCTTTCTTCACCTGTGACAAGATATCTTGTGAATGTGAGGAATGCCAGGTCTCCACCGTGGTTCGGATTCCACGTTAAACTGTAGGTCCTTCATTTCATCTCACAATCACCCTACCATTACACATTAGCGTAAGTGCATATAACCCGAACGGGTAGTAAGACGCGGTGATGATAATAATAATAATAGTAAATATATTTATTTTAATTTAAAAAAGTTGTGGCAGTTCAAAACAAACCGGTCCTTTCAATGGTTAAAAACCATTTTGTGAAACGAATTATATTTTTATTAAGGTGGGATGGAAGGTGTTAGGCGAACGAGTCAATATTTTTGAAGTTGTTATGACAAAACCTTTTTGGGTCAAAATAAATAAAATATTGCTACAGTACAAATATAGAATTTAATTTTATTCACATGGTGACATCAACATTTATTGAATATATTCTGTCAAGGATGTCCTGGAATTTAATGATAACTTTTTCAGATCATTTAAACAGTTTATCGTCTAATGCCGCTATGCCCACGACAGATATTCAACAATTGTTGATATCAACATGTGGAGAAAATTGAACTATATATTTCAACTGGAGATTATTATTTTTTAATCTTGACAAAAAAAATTGCCATTAAAACTGCAAAATCACTGACATTTTCCTATCACACCTTAAATATTCCCAAAACAATAATGAAAACAATGACCATGTGATTGAATACGTATCATATGTTTCGTAGAAACTACTTCATTTGTTATTTTCTGATAGTTGCCACAATAATTCATTCATTACAAGCTTCTTTGTTGAATTTTGTACGGTACGGAAACATTTCCCTTGATTAAGGGGCAGTAATTATCTATTCAAACAAGTTCGGTATGAATTGGTTGGTTGGTTCACGCGATACCGTTCTGCGCTGGCTTAAAAATATTGTAGAAATGAGCCGATTCAATGCTGTATGGACAGATGCGCGCGCCACCCTTAATTATATACCCGCGCATGCGCACAACTCGACGCGCACTTCAACCCACAGAAGGTCGTGAATTTAGACACCGGTACGGTTCGTATCAAACGTCACACATGTTGTTAGCTATTCGACCTTCGCCGGGTAAGAGAGAAAAAAAAACTTGTCACGTGGGAGCGAAGTAAAGAGTCAACTAGCAAAGCTATAGTTCCAGTTATCAGTCTAATCAAGAGAGGGAAAGAGGAATAACATCGCTCGTTCGTTTCAGTCAACATCAAAACTTGCTCGCTACGTCCCTCGGTGTGTGACGACGCGAATTGTGGTTCCTCGGTTGTGTTTTATGTGAGTGTGCGATTAGGCGGTGTCTTTACGGTGCAGTGTTACCAATACATTTGGTTAAAAGTGATAAAATATGATCTCATTTCAGCGAAATATTAACAATTAGATTTTCTCGTGTGATTTACTTTAAACGTAGGGGTAAGGAAAGTTCTGTAGTAAAGTAAATAAAATTAACGTACGTTCTTCTTTAAATTATTGAAGTTAATGCTTTTTAAAACTATTTAATTGACCTGTTAAAAATCCTTAACGAAAGATAAATATAGTTGCAAATTAGTATTCAAAACACTTTAATCATTTAAGAGAGATAACAAATAAGTATTATACTACTTTAGAAAATACTTGGAGATCCCACTTTGAAAGAGCAATACAGCCACAAGTTCCAAACTAAATTTCCGTGTATCTACTTCATCCCTAGGTCATTTTAAAACCAAAGAAACACTAAGCACTCAACCAAAGCAATTTTTTTGTCGGTATAAAAAAATCCAGAGTGAAATTTTCTAAATCCAGAAAACTTGTTAGTCACTAATTTGATTATTTTAACACAAAAAAACAGCGGTAGTAAATACCAAAATTAAGTTGGCAACTCTGGTATCGTGTGCGTGTCAATGTTGCTGCTACCCTAACCTCTTGTCGGTAGCGACGGCTAAGTTCTCCCCTCACAACCCGGGGGCATGCCTACAACCTTCAGGGGTGGTGTGGTGGGGCTCGTTGAGAATGGCCCCCCTCAGCCCCCGCCCAGGAGACGCCACACCTGGTCCACCAGGCGTCGGTCTAGCACTGGGGGCGTCAGCAATCTTTCCGCCGCGCGGCTCAACAGGACGCACCACGGATCATTGCAGACGGTGGTAGGATATGCCATTACTATTTATTATTATGTTTTTTTTAAAAACAAAAGTCTCTTATAATGGTAACCTCACTATAGTCTTTGATAAGCTAGAAAGGTAGAGTCACATTGTCATAAAAGAACCTTTTAAAAATACATTTTATTACGCTCAACAATGATAGCATTTTACTATAATATCATTATTGTTTATTTTATGGATGTCGATAATGTCTATCAAAAATGATATGACTTGACGTATGAATATGCCTACGTGGGGGCGTAACTAAAGGCGAGCTCTCACTCATTTTTGATTAATCATTCCCAATGATTCATTTTTCATGAAAATAAAAATGAAAGCAATTTGGTCACATGTGTGATTATTCATTAATCACGACGAGAGACTGTTTCATTTATTGAAATGGCGCCGCGTAAAAAGTTATTTCGAGCTGTGCTTCGTGAAATATATGTGCAGTTATTATAAAATATATTAAATAAAAATGAGCCTATCTGGATTGGGGATTTAATCCAATACAAGGTATCGGGTGGTCAAAATGTTATATTAAAATTGTTTATAATTAATTGTTAAATACAGAATATATTTTGTATAATCTTTAACCAATTGTTCAGTTAAGCTACAAAGTTAAAATTATAATATGTATATTGTAATATTATTGTGAAATTCAAATAACCCCCACAAGCAAGTATATTATAGAGTTCCAATTCAAGCCAAGGCTCGTGGGATTATGAAAGAATAAATAAAATTAACTAAATCTTTACATTAAAAGGAAATGAATTCAGTATTTCTTGTACGTGAAATAATAGTTAATTTTGTTTTGAATTCTCAATAAAGATAATTAAAAATGAAGAGCAGTAGAACTCCTTTTCACTTTTGATGAAAGACATCTTGTGAATGTGGGGAATGCCATGCCTCCACCGTGGTTCGGATTCCGCGTTAAACTCTAGGTCCTTCATTCCATCTCACAATCACCCTACCATTACACATTAGCGTAAGTGCGTATAACCCGAACAGGTAGTAAGACACGGTGATAAAAATATTTTTTTTTCTAGCTATGGATAAAGCCTTTCTTATGAAAATTGGATTGTTTCGGTGGAAGACGAAATTTCAAGGTATTATAATATAATTCTATATATTTGACAAAAGCTAGCCCATCAAGATTATTTTTATAATTTGTGTTATTTTTCGACCAAATTGATTCATTCAGCACACGTTATACGAACTGTAAGGTGGCCATTTTTCTCATAACACAAATACGGGACACTAATTTTGTTAAAGGTTGGCTACTCGGCCTAATCCATTAATTATTATTAATTTAATACTATTACCGCTGGTTAGTTAATATAGATCGTGAGCCAAACTGACTATAATACTTAAGTCTTACGTGAAATGTAGTAATCAGTGATTAGATAAGAATTCGGGAATTCCCAACGCCTAAATACCAAACTCATAGCTGTGCATGTAAAATCATAACCGTAAATCGTATCATTGTTATTTTTAAATAAATTCAGAAAGGGAAATATTGTAAAAATACTGAAGTTTCAATGATTAACACCATGTACTTTCTAAAATAGGGGACATCTACATAGTAAAACTCGCTTTGCTCTTTGTGGGCTCCGCCCCCCAAACCCCAAGTGAGTGTAAATTAATGTAATTTCAGTGTTGTTTTGAACGTTGATTTATTTTTACAATTTTATGATTAATTAATTAGTTATATTCTATAACGGACTGTTTAAGCGCTAATTAATAACACTCGGGCGGGATTGGCCTACTTGTAATAATTATACAACCTCATTGTTTTAGAGGGGGACAATTGCCCCCCGCCCTGACTCAACCCACCTGCGGGCGCCCCTGATATAGGCTTAATTAATTAGTTGTAGTAGTTTTTGTAACGGTCACATACATTCTCATTTAAAAATAGCCTAAACCTAAAAAAAAAAGTTATAGTTAAATTACGCACAATCAAGAACTGTTGATTTTACTAATCGTATAAAATATAATTCAAAGCATCTAAGGAACTTATTTTTAACAAGAAAATATTATTTTTTTATATAAAAATCACAAAAAAATACTAGACTTAAATCACGTTCTATTCTACTTCATCTTGAAGTATTTTTACTTATGTAACCAGTTTTATAGTTCTTAAGCTTGATCCTGATTCGAAAGGCATGGGTAAAAGATCCCCGCTGGATTTTAAAAGGTGTCCTTACCCCCCACCCCCTTCCACGTGGTTTTATCATCCTTCCTCTAGGCAAATATCAGTTTATTTACTACCCTCATTAACTCACTCACTATCGATTGCCTTGGACTGATATTTTTTGTTGGTGAGCTGGTTAGTATTCACACGGTTCAATATTGCAGCGGCGAATGACGTCACTCAGAGCCGCGGTTTGGTTGAAACGTCACTCTACTACCCATTTAATAACATATCAGTGGCATGGTGAAAGATCAGGGTTTGAACCCTGGAGCGGTTAATCTAGAACACTTCCCCAACACTACCCCCCCCCCCACCCCTATTCCCCCGTCTCCACAGAGCTACAATAAGTATAATGACTGACAAAATATTATGATTCGCCTATAGGGATAGTTAAAACCTTATTGTAACTTGGTGGAGAGGGGGGAGGGAGTATTGGGAATATTTTCCAAGTACACCGCTCCAGGGTTCAAACCCTGACCTCTCGCCACGCCGCTGATGTTATTAAATAGGTAGTAGAGTGACGTTTCAACCAAACCACGGCTCTGAGTGACGTCATTCGATAGAACTATCTCTAGATAGGGATAGGTTGTAAATAGGTGAACTTGATATAACTAGCTCTAGATAGGGATAGGTCGTAAAGAGGTGGACTTGATATAACTAGCTCTAGATAGGGATAGGTTGTAAAGAGGTGGACTGGATATAACTAGCTCTAGATAGGGATAGGTTGTAAATAGGTGAACTTGATATAACTAGCTCTAGATAGGGATAGGTTGTAA